>CAUYRH010021223.1:0-42490 GCA_963574655.1 Perodicticus potto | reverse complement strand
CCTTGATCACCTTTTCTTCCCTAATTTCAACTTGATTTCCTCCAGCTCCATAGTAGTTGGAGACATTAATGTTCCTTAAGCAGTGTTGGATAGATCCTCCAAAAGGAAGCTAAATAAATATTTTTTCTTAAAGTATCTTTCATATAACCTTATAACATCTTTCCTATGACTCTGTTATCTTTATTTTTTTTAGTCCTTCTATATATTTTCCCTACTAGCTTTTCCTCAGGGTGATTAGTCTCCCTGTAATTTGTGTTCATGAGATTATATTAGAAGTTAATAATTCATCTATGAGAGCCCCTAAACTAGGATTATGCAATTGACCTTAACAAATGGTTTGGTGTTTGGCTGTGAGAAATAGCCCATGGATTTCAGATATATGAAACATGTTTGACAATTCCTAAGCTTTAAATGGGCATTTCATGTTGTCTCTATGACAACTCATGGTACAGGCTTAGCTCCTCAGCAGAAGCAATCTTTCCAAGTTCCCATTTTAGGAGGGGTTTTTGGGTCTATTTTCTTGCCTTCCCTTCAGCTCAAGTTTACATCTCTTCTTCAGGTCCTAGAAGTAAGGGCTTCTAGTGGTACAATCCCTTGATAAGCCACTTAATTACCTACCAACTCATAGAATTAAACTTTCTTCTTCACATGTGCATGTTTAGAATCTCCAAACATGTTCTAGTGCTTACAACATTTTCTTTTTAAAGACAGAGTCTCATTTTCTCACCCTCAGTAGAGTGTATTGGTGTCACAGCCCACAGCAACCTCCAGCTCTTGGGCTTAGAAGATTCTCTTGTCTCAGCCTCCCAAATAGCTGGGACTAACAGGCACCCACCACAACACCCGCCTATTTTTTTTGTTGCAGTGTGGCTGGGGCCAGGATCGATCCTGCCACCCTTGGTATATGGGGCTGGCACCCTATTCACTGAGCCACAGGCACTGCCCCCCTTGAAGCATTTTTATGCTCTTGTTGGTAGAATTAGGGTTTTGCATGGACTGGCTCCACCATTTTGTCCATACTAGAAATCTTTAATCAATTCTTAATGACTCATCATTTATTGCCATTTACTATGCAAGGCAAAATACAAAACAGATGGAGGATGCCTTCACCAACTAGGGGAGGAGAGGAAGAGAGCCCTAGATTATGATGTGTGTGTGGAGGAGCTCAGAGGGAAGGACTGAGGCAGCACCAGGAAAGGAGCCACATGCTGGACATGTGAGGGTTGGAGAAAGCTTCCCCACAGGATGCGATTTGAGACAACCTCTTCAGGATGACTCTGAGGGCTTCCTGAACATGGGGCATCTGGATGCAGCATTGACCTCCAGGGGAGAGTTGAAGTGAGAGTTGAAGACTAATGACCATAACCGGGCAGAAAACACAGAGAACTCACAGAGAACATAAAGAACTCAGAGTGGGGAATTCTTTCAATTAATAGATCCTTCTGTAAAGAAGGCAGACGAATGGCTAACAAACATATGATAAAATGCTCATCATTCCTAATCATCAGAGAAATACAAATCAAAACCACCATGAGATATCCCTAGCCCCAGTGAGAATGGCCCACATCACAAAGTCTCATAGCTGCTGATGTTGGTGTGGATGTGGAGAAAAGGGAACACTTACACTGCTGGAGGGACTGCAAACTAACACAACCTTCTTTGGAAGGAAGTGTGGAGAATTCTAAGGAACTCAACTTAGACGTCCTATTTGATCCTGCAATCCCATTACTAGGCATCTACCCAGAAGGAAAAAAAATTCTTTTATCCTATGGTCATTTGCACTAGACTGTTTATCACAGCTCAATTTATAATCACAAATCCAAAATGCGGAAACAGTCTAAGTGCCCACCAACCCAGGAATGGATTAATAAGCTGTGGTATATTAAAAAAGATGGAAATTTTACATTTTTTGTATTAACCTGGATAGAGTTGGAACACATTCTTCTTCACCAAAGCATCACAAGAATGGAGAAGCAAGAGTCCAATGTACTCAATTCTAATATGAAGGCAGTAGATGAGCTAATATAAGGGGTGGGGTAGAGGAATGAGCAAGTGGGAGAGGGGATGAGAGAGGGGAATAGGGGGTCATGGTGTATCGCACACCTCTTGGGAGCAGGACACGATTATAAGAGGGATGTTACCTACCAGATTCAATCAGTGTAAACTAATTACTTGTACCCTCACTGAATCCCAAACAATAATTAAAAAAAAAAAACTGTCAAAAAAAAGAGAAGAAACTGGTGTAAAAGGAAGAAGCAGAAGCAAAGCCTTCAAGTGGCAGGAGAAAAAGCAAAGTCTGGAAACAAGGAGACACAATATTGAAAAAAGGAGCCATCGAAGAATCTCTGTGGTTGAACAAAAGCCTCTGTTGACATGAAGTTTCATTTTTGAAGGAAAGTACAACCCAGCAAAGGTCTCTGTGAGCCCCAATGAAGAAATAAACTTTCCTATATGAGTAAACCATCTTTTCATCTATTCTCAACATAGTTTGTTTTGATCTTGTCAGAACATTTGTTGCAATATTTAACTACAGTTAATGCTTAGAGAGATCCCATTGTTCCATGAATAAAACTGATATCATAACTAAAGCAAATAGTGCATCACAAGTTCAACTACTAGATGAAGATTTCTATAGTATGCCTTTTATTATTTTACTTTCTAAAAACCTACTAACGGCACAGGCATTCCACAATCATTCAAAATGTCACTGTGAGCAATCAGCTCAGAAAGAAATAAACTAAACATCCATTCCTTATATCAAGAAAATGCCTAAAGTGTCTTTTAAACATCCTAAATCAGCACAATCTTCTGTCTTACCTTCAGAATTTCATGAGCTTCTACCATGACATAGATTCTTCTTGATTCCCTAAGGGTTTACAATCAGTCCTAAAGTTCATCATTCTACGACACAACAGAAAACTGTGCTTTTTAACTATCTGCACTATTCAAAAAGTTAATTCAAGGAATTGACTTCAGTGCCCTCAAGAATTGAGTAATAGACCCTCTTGTATCCATTAAGTTTCTTTGAGAGTGAGAGTTTCCCCAAAGCACCAAAGGGCAATTATTGTAAATCTACCTAGATAGAGCTTTCAGCATAGAGAAAATTTAATTCTCAGAGCTTACTCAGAGGTGAAAAACATCCTTACTGAGCCTTTATGAGAGTGTCAGTCCAATATAGAGACAGCACCCACTTTATAGTACACTTCATTTTACAATGTTCAGAGTTTGAAACCAGAGTTCTTCCTGAAAACAATGATCTGTAGTTCCCAAGCATGCTCCATGGATGCCCATAGCAGAAAAATATTTATCTGGGTGAAAGTATGAATAATTAAGTGAATTAAAAACCTAGTTCAGTATCATTGAATTAGATTTAAAGATAGATAAGCTGAGGTTCAGAGAATTGGGTGGTAGACTTGAGACTGAAATAAATGCCAGTATCTGAATTACCTTTACTTCGGTAAAGGAAGGGCGAAGTCCAGTGGTGAAAGTGCATTGATTTCACCACGTCCAGAAGGCTGCTCATTCAATCGCAAACTTCAGCAGGCATAGCACCTGCTAAGCCAATTAAAATTTAGATTAACTGCCTTCATACCTAGTTGTTACAATTCAGCACGTCTTGTAAGTAGCTAAAAATCATTTTTTTCTTCTTACATGTGAGAATGCCAGATGACCCTAATGAGTTACTGTATTAGAAATATATGTGTTCTGCCAGATAATTTGCTGTCCTTATTAGCACAATGAAGAGAAGCACACTGCTGGAGAAACCCTTGTACAGCTGTTTTTATTGTTGGGACAGGTGCAATTGCCTGGCACTAGTCATTGGGTATAGAACCGTAGCACCTAGCTAGCTGACTCTAAACAGTTTAAGCAGTTCCTCCAAGTATTAATTGTGATTATGCACCAACCAGTGGTTCTATTTTCTGTCTCCATATATCTATCTACAGGACAAAACACTCTCATATTACTGCAGTGAATTTTTCCTGCTTTACTTCTTGAACACAAGTTGTCAGGCATAAAAGACTCTTGAGATGGGTCAGAAATGGAGTAGATACCATTCAAAAGAATCTTGCAGTTAATCCCAGTGCCTATTAAAATTTAACTTCCATTTTTATTCTGAATAAGAGTTAGCATATGCTTTTAATATTTACAGGCCCTCTCTTCTTTTTCAGATTTCTACTTTCTTTCCAATGCCCTTCTCAAATTATACCTCTTTTGTGCAGTAATTATTTATTCACATCTCTGAAAGTATTCTATCCATTTATGCTCTGTAGAACTTTGTTTAAAGCACAGAACATATAACATGGCAAAGAATATTGTCACTTAACTGTTTATGCATACACTTCCTCATATGTTATAGCAGAAATCCATCTTACTCATCTTTATACCATCATCTTTTGGCACATTGCCTGGCCCAGACTAGGTTTGCAATAAATATTCATAGAAGAAAGAAAAACAGGCAGGCCTGTACATGTACATATTCTGGTGCTGAAAATAAAATCTCTCTGTGCATGTTTTCTGCTCAGTAGACACAGAAAAGTGTAACTAGAAAGAAGATTCTTTTGAATCCAGTCATCAAGAACTTTGTATTGTGCTAAGCCAAAATGCTCCCACCTCCTTTCCCTGGTTTCAATTCAGCTGTTTTATTTTGTAAAACAATGACAACTTTGTATTATAATATAAAGTGCACTTTGGATAAATTATATATTTTTAATGATCTGAAGCGTCTAGCACATAACATCATTTGGTAAAATATATATATAGTTTCAGTGTTTTACTTGAAAAATTAAAGACTCAGGGACTTTTTTTTTTGGACAGGGTCTCATTTTTTTGCCCCAGACTAGAGTATTGTGGTGTCATGGTAACTCACACGAACCTCAGACTCTTGGGTTCAAGCGATCCTCCTACCTCAGCCTCCTGAGTACTGACACTATAGGCACACATCACCATGCCCAGCCAGTTTTTTCTTCTTTGTAAAAATGAGGTCTCACTTTTGTTCAAGCTAGTCTCAAAATCCTGACCTCAAGCAATCCTCCCACCTCTGTCTCCTTGTAAAATGCTAAGATTATAGGTGTGAACCATGGTGCCCGGTCCTGAGACCATTTTAAAATATTTCAAAACAACAAAAGCCTTCTCAAAATCATACAGTTATTAACAATTCCTCCCCCCACACGATATAAGAGGCTTGCAAATTTGTTTTCATTCATTAAAGCCTGCAAAGGAACACACATGTATTTAGATTGAGTCCTGAAATTGCTGCAGAAATGGAATTTGTACTACCTGTTTCAGTGCTGGGTCCTGAAGATCAATTGCAGGGCATTGAGGCCATTATTGTCCTCTTATAAACAAAGGTTCTTTAAATTCCAGAACATGGCCACTATGTTAGAGATGATGAACCAAAGCACTGTATTTAAAGATGGTATTTGCCCAGTCAGATTAGCTGAATGCCATAAAATTAATACCGGCTTAGTCTGAATTTTTGAGTTATGCTCAAATGAATATCTAATTTTAGAAGAAAAACAAAACAACATGAGTCGAACAGTTACAATGGCATTAACTTAGATGCCAATCCTTAAAATAAGAGGACTTTAAAGTCATTTCAAAAAATTCTAAATTCTATGAAATATAGACTCTTTTAGAGCCAGAAAGGATTCTTTCCTTGGTGCATGTTATTTGGCTACAATGAAAGAATGTCATGGTTGTGTGGAATTTCCAGTTTAGCCACTTAGAGTCTGACCAACCTTCAATCACATAGGTTTCAATAGTACTTACTAGGTTTTTTCAAAACATGGCTGTTCTTTTTCTGGAAAGATCATGTACAATTATATCCAAGAAACAATGCTTAGAGTTTATTTTTGAAGGGAAGAGGAAGCATAGGTCAAGATTAAAGTATACAACCACTGAAGAGTCTCCACCCAGAAGGGCCCCTGGAAGGGAAGTTCTAGGCATTTTTATTATACTTCCTCAGAGGTCAATTTGGTTTCTTCCACTACCAAGAATGGAGGGAAATTTGTGACAAAATTAAGCTGAAACCCAAACATTAACTTTTCCAAATCTTTGGGAAAATTTGCTGTGTAAATATTTATTTTTAGTTAGGCTTTAAAATTCTCATAAAGCAATCAAGTGTGTAAAAAGGATTATCATCACTAAGGAATAGTGTCTCTGTGTGGTCGAGTTAACACCAAAAGGAGTGGTAATTGGTACTAAGCGTTAATTTTTTTCATATTTCTATGAGGGTACACATGATTAGGTTACATTGTTGGCCTTATAGTTTTAAATAGTACCTGGGCTATTTCTTTTTTGAAGTCCTTGTGAGAGCACCACATTGCATTCACATGTACACAGCCTTCAGTTATATAGGCAATCTACTCTACAGGGTGCCAGCTCTTTTTGACACCAACCGTACAAAATCGGAAGGTGATATGTACCCTCCCAGAAGGCTCTGGATCCCCCTTTTGTAATTTGTAAGCTTGTGATAACAAATTTTAATAAAACTTTCCCTGTCTAATCCCCTGTATCGTAG
This sequence comes from Perodicticus potto, assembly GCA_963574655.1. NCBI lineage: Eukaryota > Metazoa > Chordata > Mammalia > Primates > Lorisidae > Perodicticus > Perodicticus potto. Next base: position 35,970 of record CAUYRH010021223.1, on the reverse strand, counting down.
AAAATAATTAAATGATCTTTAACAACAGACACCAAAATAAATGAATAAATAAGTAAAATTAAAAGGTAATATGCATAATTGTTCTCAAGATAAGATGAGAATTTAGATTTTTCAATTATTTATAATTGCATACATAGTCTTAGCCAAACTATCTTTATGTTACACTGTTTGGGGAACTTTAAAATGATATTTACTTTACACTTGCTGTTGCATCTTTAATGCTTTGATACAGCATTCAGTAAATGAATGAAGAAACTAACATAGCAATCTATCTAGAACAAAAGTTAAGTCAATCTAGAAAAAGACCACATACTGAGCTATAAAGCAAGCCTCATAAAGCAACAAAATCGAAAGGATCGAAATCATGGGGAATACACTCCTTGATCCTAATGGAAATTATCTTAAAAATAAAACAAGCAAACAAAAATATCTAGAAAAGAATCAAATACTGGTACTTAAATAATGAACTTTTAATTAACCAATGACTAAAAGAGGAAATCAAATAAAAATTAGAAACATTCTGAACTAAATGGTAATGAGAATGCAACATATCAAAATTTATGAGATTACTTATGGTATAATGAAAGGAAAACTTATATGCTTTATTTTTTTTTTTTTTGAGACAGAGTCTCACTACGTCACCCTTGGTAGAGTGCCATGGCGTCACAGCTCACAGCAACCCCACACTCTTGGGCTTAAGTGAGTCTCTTGCCTCAGCCTCCCAAGTAGCTGGGACTAAAGGCACTCGCCACAATGCCTGGCTATTTTTTTGTTGCAATTGTCATTGTCGATTTGCTGGCCTGGGCTGGGTTCGAACCCACCACCCTTGGTGTATGTGGCTGGCACCATAACCACTGTGCTACTGGTGTTGAACTGGAAAACTTATATCCTTAAATGCATATACTTGAAAAGAAAAAAAAAGCTAAAGATGAAAATCTGGATATGCATATCAAGAGATAGATAAAAGATTAGTAGTAGCAAGATCATTTAACCTGTAAAATCAGTTATAAAAAGATGAACATACCAATAGAATAACGAAAAATAAATAAATAAGCATTTTGCCAAAGGGGATAGCCACATTGCTGGAAGAACATAAAAAGGGTTCAAACCCACGCACTGGTAAACTGGGAAATGAAAATCAGATCTGTGGTGCAACATTGACATACGAGCTCTAGAATAACTAAGATTAAATATAAATATGAGTGATAACAAATGCTGATGAGCACGTAGAAGAACTGGAACCCTCTTAAGTTTCTGATAAAAAAAAATAATTACACACCCACTTTGGAAAAGTACTGGGTAGTATCTACCATTGAGGAATATCTGTATACAGTATTTGTTTATTGGATTCAAGGCACTGTGCTATCTCTTTTTTATCCAGGGCAAGAATTCCAAAGTGTTTATACATCAAAGTGCACACACACAAAAAAGTTCTTGTTTAGCACAAGCAGATAAACTAAGGAGGCTTTTCGTGGCATGAGGTCGGCTGATTTGCCTCTAGGCAACCACCCAGCGACACTAACAACTGATGTGGTCAATCCACAGGACATTTTTCTCTACGCTTGTCAATGTGATAATCCACATCTTTGGAAAGCCTTGTTCTTAATGATTAAATTATAATTTGATGAGGGGGAAAGATGTATCTTTTATAATTACATATATTTCTATAATACATTTTTTGAGAGAGAGAGAGTCTCTGTTGCACAGGCTAGTGTGCTATGGCATCAGGCATCATGCCAGCTCACAGCAACCTCTAAATTGGGGGTTCAATTGATCTTCTTTCCTCAGCCTCCTGAGTAACTTGGACTATAGGCCCCCACAACAATGCCTGGCTAATTTTTTTTTTTTTTTTTTTTTTTTTTTTTTTTGTAGTGGCAACAGGGTTTCACTCTTGCTTAGGCTGGTCTCAAACTTCTAAGCTCAAGGGATCCATCCACCTCAGCTTTCCAGAATGCTGGGACCATAGCAAGAGCCACCACACCAGCTATATATAATACATAAACATAAGTATTTATATGTAAATACATTTATATGTTCACATATACATTTGCATGTGAATATTTCAGTAGTATACATATACACACACATGTTAATTATTTGTAAAATAACAAATGCTAAATAATCCAAGTAGTATGCTGTGTTAGAATAGGAAATAGCTCCTAAGGATTCGATCACAGGGAAAGAGGTCATGGAGGCAATAAGAGCCAGGTTATCTGTCTTCCTTAACAGTTGTGCACAAAGCAATCCACTAATGTCTATGCTGTCAAAAATTTCAATTCTTCTAATATCATTTTTTGTCTGTCTCAAGGCTTGGTGAAATAAGGTATGATATAAATGCATATTTTTAAAAATATCTTTTGGCTTCTGGCTCAGGGAGATGGAATAGATATATGTTTCTCCCACTAAGTATAGTTATAAACTCTGGATATTATGTGTAGAATAAACATAAGAATAATCTGAAAGAAAGAGAAGAAGGCAGACCAGCTAGAGACCTTAGGTCCCAGGAAATGGCCATTTCATGAGTTTTCTAGGTTTTTCTTTTAGGATTTTATGTTGCACATCTGAAAGGGAAGAGATAGGTGACCCAGAAATGCCAACAGGAGCAGACAGAAAAGTAGCCTGGCAACAGCATTCTCTTTCTAGCCAGAGGACCAGAAAGAGGTGGCTTAGCAAGACAGAAAACTCAGAAAATAACTGCTGTACTCAGCAAAACACCACAGGGAAAGCTCTGCTCCCCCTGCCCACCAATCGCTATTCATGGCAGCAAAAGCTGAGTAGGGAGCCCTTACTTCCAACCTGGGACAGCTACAAGGAACTCCCTACACACTTGACAGGGTAGCGTCAAAGAAGGACAAATAGATAGCACGTACTTTCACTGCTGTTAACCAGGGCAGAGAGCACACTCTGCTGTCCTGAGTACCTGCAGAGACCCCGTGGTGAATCTGGGATTCCACGTCCACTTGGAAGGAACAAGTCACCCCTCCTGAGCCTCCCTGGGCTGTGGTCAGAAGAAGACTACTGGAGAGTTGGAACTTTCCCATCATCCCCCAGTGATAATGAGGCCATCTCCCCTGCAGTGTCTGTGGAGACAACATGAGGGGCTGTCCTTTCCACCCCAGCTCAGCAGGTATGCTGAGCTGCAACTTAGAGAGTTGACTTGGACATCCCGGGAACCTGGACGTTCACTTCCATCTAGAGGTAATGAGGCAGCCTCCTTACATCCATTGCCAAAAAAAATGAAAAGACAGAAAAAAACTAATTAAAACAGATGTATATAAGATCTAGAGTCACTAAACATATTTTTTAAAACATGAAACAAAAGTTTATTGAGGAAGAAAAAGGCAGGTTTACAGAGCAGGAGCAAGATAAATGTTTACAGAAAAGATACATCGCCATACGCAGCAAACAGAGGAACATAATAGAAAAAGTCCAGGTTTCAACTGAAAACCACTCCTTATGCCAAGAAATACTTCAAATTGAATGGAACACCATCATCAACAGCTGTCAATACCAAGAGACAGGAAAAAATGTTTAGGACTTGGGGCTAGGCAAAGAGTTCTCTGACTCGACACATCACAGCCAGTATAAAAGGAAATATTGTTAAATTGAATCTTATCAAAATTAAAAAAAAATTTCTCTGCTAAAGAACCTGGTGAGAAGATGAAAAGTCAGGCTATATATTGAGAGAAAATGTTTGCAAACGATGTATCCTACATTGTCTCATAATGGTATCCTAGATCTTGAATAAAGACTTCCCATACTATAGTCATGAATGAGCATATGATCCAATTGGATATGGAGAAGAGATGTAAAAAGGAGAGCCACTGATGGAGGATAAACAGTGGCAAACAAGCAAATAGAAAATTATTCAACATCATTAGTCAAAGCAGGAAAAAGCAAAACAAAACAAATGAAAACCAAAGGATACATCACCACCCTTAGATCAGAATGGCTTAAAAAATGTAAAAAAAATCAAATGCTGCTGAGGATATTAAGGAACTATGTCATTTCTGCATTCATGGCAGGAACATCCACTTTAGAAAACAATTTGGCAATCTTATACACAACTAAATGTGCATTATCACATTCCTAAGTAATTTCCAAGAGAAATGAAGACTTACACACACAGAGGAAAAAAACTGTATGCAAATGTTTAGAAGAGCTTTACTAATCATGCTCCAAAACCAGCAATAACTCAGATGTCTTTCAATGGGTAAGTGGTAGAACAAAGTGTGGTATATCCTATCATGGAATACTACTCAGCAATATTAAGGAGCAAAGTATTAATAATTCTCCCAATAACCTGAGTAACTATTGATGCAGACTTTCCCCAGCTGAGCCTCCTGATGAAAACACACCCCAGGAAAAACTTCATTGCAACCTTAAAGGACGCTGCACAGCCCAACTAAATGGTGCCAGGAGTGGATACCCAAAAAAATGTGAGATAATCTACATGCATTTTTGTAAACTGCTCAATTTTTGATCATTTGTTGCACAACATAGAAAATTGATACAGAAGTCTACCTTACTTTTTTTTCCATTTCATAGCATTGCTTTCTAAGGTACTACACAGAATTCTTAAATTTTCCCATTGATAGATATTGACTATATATGCCCCTTTGTAAATGGGTGCAATTACATATTGTAGGGTTAATTCCCAATAATGAGATCCTTATTAAATAATGTCCATTAATATTTTCACTGATATTCCTAAAGTATTCTACACAAATAGTACATAATTTATGCTTCCTCTAGACATATGTGAGAGTTCCTACTCTCCTGTTAGCATTCTACTACTATACTATTGTTTATATTTTCCAAAATACTAATACAAAATCTTACATAGTTATACGTCTCCTTTGTATACGTGTTACGTTTTAATTCACTTTTAAGGTAAAATTATTTGGCTAATTGTCAAAATCATAATATACAAATAAATGATTTTTCAAATTATCTGCATAAAGCAATGGTTACACCCAAGTAAAAGCTCTAAAACCTAGCTGAGTTCCTTAACTCATAAAACTGTTCTGTTCTTGTAAGGTATGACTAAATCTGTTTGGTCTTTTGAATTATATTGTCTTCAAAGAAAGACGTACAGTTTTATTAAACTATTTCATCTTCTATATACCATAGAAGGTAGAAATTTCAAACAGGGCTCATATACATAACTCAAGACCATAGATTTATGGAGTATTTTCCTTGAAGAGGCACAAAAACTCAATATATTTTCAGTGAACTTGTCTTTTAACCTCCCAGGACAAGAGAGGGCAAAACAGGTTTGGATAAATGCCCAGAATCATTAAGATGACAAGAGTCAGAGAGTCAAGGTAATTCTTATTACAACACACCAAAGTGCACAAAGAATTTATTACTCATTTTAGGACATTTTTTTCCCTGCAATCATAGCAGGAGTTTAGTGCAAGATCCACAGACAGAAGCCAGAAAAAATATGAACTAAGCTCACATACAATAGATTGCAATACATGGAAAACCTTTGCATGCTATAAGTAAATGAAAGTCAGTTTTTAAGTTGATGTAAGTGTTTTTTTAATCAAAACTATAATTTATTATGTTTATTTTAAGGCTAAAAGCAAACCTATAATTTTTTATTTATTACTGTAACAGGCTGTATTGATATATTTTTTTTCCTATGTTCAAAAATAGAATAATATAATTTTTAAAAAATAGATTTCTTTCTTTTAATACAGTAAAACTTATTTCTTCTTTATTTTTATTGGACGATTATATGTATATATAAAGGTCAATGTAAGTAAATGTTCACTGTGTTTCTTTTGTGGTCAGGTCATGATTAGTATCAATTTCGTTTTATACATATTAAATGAATTGTGTGCTATGTTGAAGGCTGGTGCTAAAACTCTGATTTGATTAATGCACATTGTTTGTCTGCATCAAAACATCACATGTACCGGTAAATATATACAACTATCATGTACCATGATAATTAAAATTTTAAAAAAATGTGAGATTCAATTATGCCTAGGACGCTATTGTGCCAAGAGTTTCCCCAAATCGTTGACCAATATATGTTATAGCCAAGATTCTTATATGAAGAATAGCTATACTTTCCTCTCATTTCATAAAGTGTACCTTTTTTTTTTTTTTTTTATTAAGGCCTTAGAAATTCTTTCAATATCTTTCTCCTAGTGACCTGGCTCTGAAGATATATGCCAATTACTTACCAGTAGAATGTCTTGTGTCTAATGATCATCTCCCTTACTTTTGTATCCTCAGAAATATTCCCATTAATGTCAGGAATTCTTTCATACTATTTGCTGAAGGCCTGACATCGTTTCTTCTTCTTACAAATTCTAAATATTCAACAGGCTACAAAGGAAAACTACTACGTTCAGTAGCTAATGTGTTTGTCTAAATAGAAAGCTCAAAACATCCTACAGAAGAAATATTAAAAGTAGTAATACGGTAGAATCACTAGCCAGGAGATATGACATACTCCTGATTCAGTAATGTCCTCATACCAACAACACCATTTATAAAATAAAACAGAAAAAATCATTCATAACATTAAAAATAAAATTATGATGTCTCAACATTGTTTATATTTAGGAAAATATAAATAATTGATTATTTAGGAAATTTACAAAATAAAATATTTTATATTCCAATGTTAGAATACCATTTAGCGCTTAAATAAAAACATATATATCTCCACGTATCTATATCTGTATCTATCTATCTATATATATACACATATATATATATGTCTGCACAAATATATACTAAAAACACTAATTATATAAAACACTAATTGTAATCACAAACTTCTATAGTTACATAAAGCATACATTAGTTATTTCACTTGCCTCAATTTTATGTGCATTATACACATATAAAGATCCTGATAACCTAAAGTATAAAAGAATTTCCATTTCAAATCCTATAACCAATTAAAGGAATCCTTTAACCTATAACCTTGCCTCATTTACTTAATATAAATGTAATTTTCAATTTATGTTATTGATAAAGTCCTATTAAATGGGTTTCTCTTGAGATGTTTTATTTATTTATGGGTTTAAATTTTAGCATATCTGAAAGTACATATGTTTTGTTTACATACTTTGTTTTTTAGTCAAATTGAGTCAAGGTTAGAAGTATGCCCCCCACCCAGTGTGCAGGAAAGTTTGTCTTTTCTCTTTTGTAAATTTGATATTAGTATTATTTTTAAGTATTTATTTTGAAGGTGTGTAATTTTTATTTGATCAAAGGTATAAAGAAGAAAATCATACAGGTAGTGAGTTTTACATAAAAGGGTTTCCTTATTTCTCCTCCACCCTTTCCAAGGTCCAGCTTCAGTGGTTTTGGTACAAGGCTAAGAGGACCAATTACTTGACGTCATTATTTGTGCAGATTGGGGAACAGGAATAAGCTAGGATTGAAAGAGCAAGGGTAACTCCATTTTGTAGGTAGCAGCCGCCGCTTTTGGTCTATCAAGCCCAAGTAGGGTGCTCACCCCGCCCGCAAGATAGCAGCCCGAGCCAAAAAATAACTGTCTGATACAAGCCCAACTCATAGGCGTAAAACGTATCTAAAGTAGACAATCATATTCACCACAGCCTGGAAATCCCCTACCCGGCTAGTAACCACAATAAAACCCCCAGCAACCCAGAGATCAGGGTCCTCAGCACAGTCCCGCTACATGGGTAAACTGAGGGAGGGCCCAGGCTCGAGCTTGAATAAAGGCTCTTTTGTTTTTGCATAGAGTTTCTCTCCCTGGTGGTCTTTGGGGATTATGTGATCTGGGCACAACAGGATCACTGGGTGTATGTTGTTGATTAATTTTGTATCATGATAAGAGACTGTATGGCTTTGGGTGACTTGCTAATTAATGCCTTCTGATGTTTAGATTTTACTTGGCCCTATCTACATATTCGAAGATAAGGAAGAGTCCTTTGCCCTTAATGGATTGATGGATTTTTGCTGGACTATCTTTCAAAGATGGAAACAGATACTCTGTATGACTCTAAAATTTTTGCATTCATAAAAACGACTTTGGAACTTAATAAGGTGCAGGTTTCTTAGCTCCAATCAGATATTCTGACTAACATGTTTGAGTCTAGGCAGGAAAGGTGAATTTGGAGCAGCCCAAGTGATCCTGAGATTGATAGCTCCCAATCACAACATATGTAATAGCAAGGAAGTCATGTGTAGGCAGAGGGAAGGTGCTGTTCCTTCTTCTTTTTGTTTTTTTCTGTAAAGTTTTCTCCAACTTCTAGGCCACTAGTCTTCAGAATGGTAAGATTTTAACTTTCTCTTTAGCCCCAAATCCAGAGACAAATTGTGTTAGCTTCCTACGGCTGTCATTAGAAAATGTCAAAAACTAGGTGGTGTAACAAAGTAGAAATTTATTCTCAGGTCTCTGCGGCGGCCCCAACTTGGCCACCCGCGTGGAAAACAGGCTCGGCTTTCTAAGATGTCATACGCCAGGAGCCAGGATGTGCACGCGGTCATCTTCTGGTGAAGTATCCTTCCCGCAACCAAGGGCAGCCCGTACTTGCATTCTAGAAGAAAACATAAAAGAAGACCTTGAAGATCTGAATAAAGAAATCAATAAAATGACTAATTAAATTTGAGCGGAGATAAGGTTCACTAAACAAACTTTTCATCAGGATAAGAATGGGAACACAACTTTTGTACATCTTTGGATAAAAGGAACGCACCACTCAGTGCTGTCTGAGATGTTTGTAGAGACCATGGCAGAGTGAACTAAAGCACAGAGTCTATGTTGGGAGAGCAGCACAGGAGCCCTTACCGTACCCCCTGGAAATCACTGGGAGGATGGCCACGGATAGTCCAAAGTGCAAGAAGGATTATGATGTGGATTATCGTTTTTGTAATTGTATTGTTTGTGATTGTTAGAATTATCCTAAATGCAACATTGCCATGGCAACCATATCAGAAGAACTGTTTACCCCGTGGAGCCTGAGTTTACATCTGCAACAAAGTCTTTGACACTGTGGCATGGCCTTGGGCGCTAACTTCCAATTTAATAACTTCAAGGAGAAAGCACAACAGAATGTCTTGTCCAGTGAAAACATTGCACATAGAATGGAAGCGATGACTGAACTCAAATGTCCTTGGACTCTACCGCAAAACTTTAACAATGTGAAACATGTTCCTATGGCCGTGAAATAAGGAATTTTTGAAAATTTAAATTTTTTAGACATCTACACCAACACTTGTTGTTTCAGGACTTTTAAATAAAAGCCATTCTAACTCGAAAAAAAAAATTATTCTCAGACAGTTCTGAAGGGTAGAAATTCAAAATCAAGGAGTGAACAGGGCTACATCTTTCCCTGATCCCCTAAGGGAGGATGCTTTCTTGCCTCTTGTAACTTCTGATGGCCCTGGGGTTTCCTCAGCTTGTGACTGCGTCACTCCGATCTCTGTCTCAAGCCTCATAGGTCTATTTTTCCTGCATCAGAATCTCTGTGTTATTGTTCCTTCTCTTGTAGGGATATCAGTCATACTAGATTGAGAGCCTAACCTATTCCAATATGACCTTATCTTAACTTACTACATCTGCAATGACTCTATTTCCAACCAAGGTCACATTATGGAGTTCCAAGGAAGACATAAATTTTGAGAGGACACCATTCAACCCAGTATACAAATCATAAACTGTCTGATTGGATATTACCTTGAAATGGTGTTAAATTCTTCACAAGAAAATAATACAAAGTCCTTTCTCTCGCAGTCAGTGGCTGGTATAGTGCTTTTTTTGGCTTCATTAAGATTAGTTTTATACTCCTCTGGTAATTTTTTAAAGTCATTTCCCCCATCTGTTTTCCAGAGGACACAGCTATCATTCACTTCAGAGTGACCTCATCATTCTCTCTGCAAGATCTGGCATGTCCTCAGAAACCAGGAGTTGCTTCAGTAATATGTCTGTGTGTGTATGTATGTTTGGGGAACAGAATAAAAATTGTGAAATCAATGCTCCACTATCGTTTAGTTGCCAAAAGAAAGGACTTTGTCAGTGGGGTGAATGCAATGACCCGCAGAAGGGGGAGGATAAAGTCTGCCTAACCTTGTCCAACCATTGAGTCTGATAAATGTTGCCCATTAACTTTTAAAGAGCAAAGAATCAGAGCAGAGTCATAACAGTCCTGAAAAGTGATTTTTTTTTTCTGGGACAGACAAGAAACATTTGAAATTGCAGGTAACATGTTTATTTCCTGCGGCAAAGAGATTGTGATAGTCATGAATAGTGTCAGCCCCCAAAAGCTCAGTTCTCCATGGCGACATTTTCAGGGGGGAGAGAGGTGGTTGAATTTCATTATGATTCAACACTGACAAATCCAGTCATCCCCCAGTGTCCTTGGGGTATTTGTTCCAGGAACTCCACACACATGTAGATCCTCCTGTATACTTTAAATTATCTCTAGATTACTTATACTAGCTAATACAATGTAAATGTCATGTAACTATCTGGTATACTATTTATTATTTTATTTTATTTTTATACTCTTCAGTCCAAGGTTGGTTGAATCCTTGAATGTAAAACCACGGATATAAAGGGCCTATTGTATTCTTGTTCATGGTGATGTTGAAGTTTCCAGTATATTCTGATCCTATCACTTATAAGCTTTGCTTTTGCAGGATGCACAATGCACAGACATACCATCAACCCAAGCATTCATGAAAGAAATGGCTCTGCCCTTATAGATTGTTCTAAACCATAAATTTACGCTTGGATACTGAAAATTCTTATAATGTTTTTGGTCAGAAATATGTACACATTAGATAGTTTAATACTCATGGGGCCCAAATCTATTCTTTCTTAATAGGCAAGAATTTTCCATTTATGGAATGTCAACAATTTTTTGACAAATCTTCTACCAATAATTTTAGGCCTTTCAGACTTATTGATAATAGGGATAGTTGGATATGTTTGGTATTAATTCACTATGCTATTGAAAACTATATACATTTTTAGATAATTTTTAAGAGAAAAATATTTATTAAGGTGACACAATCATACAACCAAAGTGTTTATGAGCTCTAAATAATATGTGCTATAGACTGGGCTGTGGTAAATTCAATTTCTTCTACATATAACATGTCAAATCGTGAGTACAGATATGATCACTGAGGCATATAAAGCATTTGGTAGAATACAAAGTACTATTCAAATTTAAGATTCTGTGTGGTAGTGATTCTCAACCCTTGCTATGCTTTACCATCATCTTGGAAGCTTTTAAAGAGTTCAAATGGCCCCATCAACTAGAGAATGTAGAAAGGCATTATGGTATAACCACACTATAACATACCATGCAGTGTTTTCAATGCAGTATAAAGGAATAAATTTCTGAGACACACAACATGATGAATCTCAAAAGAACTGCGTGAAAGAAACCAGGCGAAGAGAATCTTTGCGTTCATTCATGTGACGTTCTTGAGTAGGCACAACTGTAAGTTAGTAATCACTTAAAAATGGGAGGATTTGTTATGTTTAAAATACGTATCGTATAACTCAACAAAGCTCAGAGAAAATTCAGACACCCAGTCCTACCACCAGAGATTCTAACTCAGTTGTGGTGGGAGTAAAGCAAAGGTAAATTTTAAACACTGCTCAGGTGTGTCCAATGCCAGGGTTGAAAATCAGGCTGAAAATGCGGCTCCATGGCATTGATGTTAGAAGCCCCAATCTTTCATGACTGGGTATCACATGTCACATGCAATAACCACAGCTATCTAGGCATTCATAATAGAAACATCACCTCTTCTCTACCAATGAAGTCATAATGAATTCTCCCTTATCAATGAACACACATTTATTGATTTGCAATGTATTTATGATTCAACGTGGTGGTTTATGTGATTTTCTGGGAATATCAGTTATTTAACTTCATTTAAGAGCACTGATGATCACAGGTAGAGTCTATGTAATGCATGGCACCAGACTAAACCCATTTACTTTACGATAATACATAAATTTGGTTTAATTTAGCCTAAGACCTTTATATGAGCCAAATTTTGATGCGATCACTCCAGTGGCTGAGGCAACCTCAGTTTAACAGGAAATATGTATTATTAGACATCTATTATTTAAAAGGCACCAACACCAGCACTGCTCCAAAGGAACTTCACTCTTATGTGAGAAGCAGGCGTGTCCATTCAGAATGAGCCTGCAAGGCAGGTGTCCATTGGGAGCGATCATCTCAATAGCCTGGGGAAAGGTAAACGATCCCCCAACCTGTGGTTTCTCTGTGGTTTCTCTTCCTTCCCTTTCTCAGGCATCAAATTAATCTACCACATTGACACCACATTCAGTTTCCCAATCTACCTCTGAAATCATCTCTGTCTAAAATTATTCAGTGATGCTTCTTTATCTATGGGGCAATAATCAAATCCCAACATGCCATATACAACACAGTGTGGAATCTGCCTCTTACACTAGCTTCCTCTGCCTCTACCTACTTTCAGTTCTACCACTCCCAAATTTGTTATCTATAGCTCAAGCCCAATTCATACTAAATTTAGGAAAGGGGGGGATCCCAAATGTTTGTTTATCAGTTACTAGGTTACTCTGTACTGAGAACTGTGCTGAGTGCAGAGGCTGACTTCTTGGGCATGAAACCTGTGCAGTAGTCCGAGGCCCTCCTCTGAGATGGAGTCTATGCTTGTTTAAAGCTCTTCTATCACCATCTTGAAATTAGTAGGAATTTTCTGACTCTGTGCTGTTGAATAAGACAGTAGAGCATATGAGCAAGTAGAGGGGCCAGCCCTGGCGCAGCATGCTCATGGAGTTATGGTCTAGCAGCCACAGACACAAAGGCAGGCACTCGTGGCTGTTGGCCCTGCATGCAAACTCAGGCATCAGGGCAATCCTGGAAACACCCTCTTTATTTTTGCAATGATGTTTTCTCTGCCTGAAATGAGCATTTGAAACCCTTTTTACATTTGCTCACCAATCCTCCATTTCCTATATGCTGAAGAAACTTCTAAGTATGCTCCAAGTTTCAACTACACCATCATTTCTCCTAAGAAAGGCTCTCAAAGTCCTGTGAAGTTTTCATTATTTCCTCCTTTCTGCCACTTCTACTCCTAGCATTGACTTCAATTACAGCATGCATTGTGAATAGTACACAATTATCCACAGGCATTTATTTCAGCCCTCACTAAATTGTAGAGACCTGTAGGAAAGAATTCCTTTTATTAATCTTTGTATCCCTGACACTTAACACAGTGCTCGCTGCTCTCAGTCAAGTGTTGATCTGAATGAGGCCGCTGGCCCTTAGTAAATGGGTTTCCTGCTGATGGAGAGTGAATGGGTGGTCAAATGATTCTCTCTCTACCATGGGAAGGGTATAACCAGTAGTTCTCAACCTGTGGGTCGCGACCCCTTTATCACAATGATAATACACCGTGGCATTAGGAAGGTTAAGAACCACTGGTAATAAAAAAAAAGAACCACTGGTAATCAGAAGAGAAGCTGAGTGTATTTGGGGAGTTCTAACCCTTCCAATCATCTTACCAACACCTACTCTGATAAAACAGGGCCGTTTCCACAGTAGGGAGCCTTTTTATTTTCATGCACTCTGTTCTCTTTGCCTGCCACTTATTCACAGTCTCTTTTATGTGAAATTAAACAATTTCAAATCCACTGGGAACTAGGTTTCTCTCAGTTGATTAACTTTAATATTGCAGGGTTTACTTTCTGGCTTTTTGTGGAGTGTTTAAATCCAGGTGTTTACACTATGGGCTCCTTCTTCTGTGATTTCTGTTTTTCCCAAGTAGATTTTCTGATGCAGCTGGTGGCACATATGTAAACAAAATCAAAATACTCATTTAAAATTTTCTGGGATTTTGCATCCACTGGATCCAGCAACAGAAGTTGCTTATTTTTATAGTTGGCTCTGAATGTTGGAATTGAGATTATATTGCCTTGGAAATATAAAAGAGTTGAAAGGAATTTATTAAAGAATATTGACTATTAAGATATATCGGTGTAATTATTGGAATAATTATTTGTGTGGTGGGTGAATAAAGCTGAAAAAGGCATATACAGATATTGATAGAGGTAGCAAATTTTATTGATCCCCTATCATGCCTTAGATAGTAAGTTCAAACCAAGACAATATGCATTATGCTTTTAGAGTTTAGGAAAGCAGGCACACATTTGTGGGCCAGATGTTAAATATGGACATTATTTAAGCATAGGCTATGTAGTAGACTCTCTAGGCAACTGATGTTAAAAAATACCTTTCATCATGACTGATTTTCATAAAATGTAATAACTAAATCCTCTTTTAAGAGACCATTTGACTTAGTCCAGAGGGTAGGTATCAGCTAAAGTCCCAAGCAAGCACATGTGTAGGCATAAGGAATCCTTCCTTTATCTGAAGGAAGCCAGTATCCGAACTCAGCACACCAATGAACTCCGTGTCAGGCACAGTGCTGGGCATAGCAATGCAGTGTGGAATGAGCCAGGCACGGGTTTGGTCTATGCACCATCTGAATAGGTATTAAATAGTCACAGACTTCTAAGGAAAATTGTCCCTGGGACAAGCGCTCTGAAGCAGAGTTACATGATGAGACAAAAACCTGTTCTCCCAACTGTCAATGTGATCTGGAAATGAGGCTGTGGGGAGCAGATGAAGGGCAGCAGATGAGGGCTGGACTGAGAAGGTGGGGCCAATGTGACATGGGACTATAGAGGGAGTCTGTGAGAGTGGACACACCAGGAATTTTAATTCTTACGTGAAAAGTCATGGGAAGCCCTTGACCTTTAGCAGCAGAGTAAACTGATCAGTTGATCATACCTAGACAAGTCCATCTGGCTGCAGAGGGCATCAAAGATTTGAGAAAAAGAGGATGAGAGAAGTCTTTCCACTACCCCTTTGTTCTCAAGGGCTCTCATCTGACACAGCTTCCGAATGTAATAGGCAGTGATAGGGCCAATTGTAGATATTTTATATAAAAATGTACACACATATATATTTATATGAATGATTAATCTTTCTCTTGTAAGGACCAGAAATGATCCATAACCTTTTGCCAGTGGCGGAAACTATACACACCAACATTGGGAAAGCAAGTGCAGGGACATGAGGGCCAAGGCTTAGTAAGGTCACACAGCTGTTCAGCAGAACGTCTCTGTCCTATAGGCCATGGCCTCAGTGTAAAAATAACCCCGTGGGTGTTCCTGAATTAACCTTGCAGAATCCAATAGCAATGCACAAGGATAGGCTGGCCAGGTTCAAGAAACATCTGTGAGTGTCAAGGAAAGGATAGACAGGCCATCCAGCTGAGCACCTGCTTAGCCTTTGTAGATTCTGACTGCTGGAGCACAGATCTGTGGGCCTGCGTATTTGTCCTTCTTGCAAATCAAAAGCACCTCACCAGGAGAAACACTGAAGTCATTCCCTAATTGAAAACAGTTTGGGAATCTCAATACTGGAATTTATCCCCTTCCCACCTCCCTGAGGAACTACATGGAGATTTGCCAGCAGTGCACGGCATAAAGAGTCAATGCCGATAACCTTCAGCTGAGCTAAATGCCAAACTTCGAGCTGGGCAGGGAGGATGCAACTCACCCCTTACTCTAGATTACAGGGATGAGAAGTTCTTCTGGAATGAATTCCTGAAAATATTGGTAATTTCAGCATAAGAATTCTTGCTATAGTGTAATTAAGTTTGAAGACATTTTAGTTCAAACCTACAAAATAATTGCCCAATGTCATCTATTGAGTTTCTTCATTAACCTGTGTGTCTTGTAGGTTAATCAAAACACATATTGTCTTGTCACATCAAAACACACACTCTGTGCTAGATTCTGAAGACACAAAGACAAATGTCATGTAGATCTTGCTCTTAAAGACCGTCTACCTTCTACACTAAATGGTAGAGACAGACAGGTAAACAACTGGGAAATTTGGTAGAAGACTGTGGTTGGTGTTGAATAAGGCAAAAAAGGGAGGGCTGTGTGGTCTGTCTGAACCTGGCGAGTTCATTTGTCTTCTGTTCTCATCATCTACTTGTCCTGTTGGATCAATGGTCATATTGCGGGTGGCTACCCTTCCCTTGTGTTTCATCAGGACTGTCCTTGCACAATGTGTTAGGCAGATCAATGGGCAGCAGTCTATGATAAGGAGACCTCTCCCCACAAATTTTGCAGGGAAGCACAAGATATGAGTGCAATTATTCTCCAACCCTTTCCATCCTCTATCCCCCAACTCCAAGGATGATATGAATTCTTAGAAAATGAAGCAAAATCATGTCAATAGAAGAGCAACTTAAGCATTAGCCTCATTTTTGATGCACTGCAAATTTTTGGCTTATCAATTGGTGGAGAAGACTTAACACCTAACTTCTATTTTAATTGTTTGTGTAATCGTAGACCTATTGTGTAGCTTTTTATACTCATCACTGCTTACACAGGGCAAGGCAAATGGAATGATAACCTCATAATTACATTAATACATAATTATATTAGTAGTCATATAAATATTATTGCAAATGAATAACCACTTAGCAAAGAAAAAGTGGAGAGGCATCTATAACCATTCACTGGAAATAAAATATGAATGCTGTGAATACTATTGATTAAGCAGAATCAACATTGATATATCTGCTTATGTGATAGGTATTTTCTATTTTAACTACTGCTTTAAATCTCTTGACCATTCCACCTGTTCCCACATAAATTTCCAAATATGTGTCATCGCTTCAGTGATCCTCCTCACTCCTACATCTGGAAAACTGAGTGACATGGGAATAATTACATCATTACCCAGTCTGGTGCTGATACATCAGATCTTTGTCTCATCTGGATCCTCAACCCCATTTATAGGTTTTTGTCTTAACTCCCATGAATAGTCCCGCTTGCTTCCATTATCATTGGACTATACTTCTCGAATGTCCTACACCAAATCTCCTCTTCTCACTCTAAATAAATAAAGGCAGCAGATGAGGCAGGGGCTGTGCCACCTTACAATGCTGCTTTCTCTTCTTTGTTGTATTGAGAGGACCCTGCCTCTTCCTACAGTGTAAAGGTGAGTAATCCACAGAGTTCCGTTCTCCTCTCTCTTCCTTCGTCTCAGTCATCACTGGGAGATGGAGATGTGTGTGGAGGGGCCTCATTAGAGTATTATTTGGGTTCCCAACTTGTAAGTGGTTGGAAAAGGAGTGGGAAGAGAGACCTTTGGAACATCCCTGAGTTACAGTGGGAGGCTCAGGCAGTGGGTCATGGCGTCACATCCACCACAGATTGCCCCCAGATGCACACATATGCTCACCATCACACACAGCCACTCTTTGTTTGTATCTCAGGTTTTATCTACTCTACCAGGTAATTATCCTCTTAGACTCTGAAAATAGAAGCTATAGGTTTAGGAGCTGATGTTCCTGTTCTCTTCTTAGGGAAGGTTATTGCATGACTAAAAACCCTAAGTTCAGGGAAAACTTTCTTTTCTTGGCTAATTCAAATACTGCTGCTGCTGCTTGGGCCACAAGGAATCCTGCTAAAGTAAGAAGGCAACCCCAACTGAGCTGGCCCAGGGCCTGGTGGTCACCATGTCCTCCCCATTACTCAGCGCCTGCCCCAGACTCTGCCATTTCTTGTGTAATGTATGGTTAACTTGCCCCAAGGCGACTAATCCCCACTACAGTTTTCTCTAGTGCCACATTTTCTTTATTTCGCTTAATTTTATTTTAATATGCTAGGATTAAATAGGAAAGCACTTGAATTTCTCATTCAGGTGACGGGATGATTCATTTACCAAAGATATTTACACATCTTTTATCTGAAAGAAAATTAAAAAAAAACAAACTTTGGAATTACTTTTAAACACTCACTTCCTTCCCTTTCCCACTCCCAACATTTAGTGTCTCACCAGCACCTTTAAAGAAAGATCTCTCATTATATACCGCACAGTTAGAGGGAAGGGAAGAAAAGCACATGTGGTTTATCTTTTACAGGGTGAAAATTAAGAGGAATGTTAAAGAGTCGTGTGTTTGTGTGTGTGCGTCTACATGAGTGTGTGTGCACCGGCTCATAGTGAAGGGGGATTTTCAGGGTAGGAAGGTTCTGAAGTAGGTTGATTATCTTAACAAGTCTTTCTTTGTCCTCTGGACCATCTATTGTCCTGTTAGAGGTTAACTGACCCCCGTGGGGCCTGGGCAACCTCTGTGTAGAGTTGAACTAACATTGAAGTAGGTAATGCCTCCATGTTATTGACTCTTGAAACAAAAAAGAAAAAGGACGTGGATGTAACTTTAATCCATCCACTGGCACTTGTATTCACTTTTAACCCTACTGTCTCTCGGCCTCTAAGGAAAACAAGTTCCCTTAGAGCAGAGGATGAGAAGGACTTCATTGCCACCGCCTTCATTATTTAATGCTGATTTTAAATTTACAAGTTGTTTCTAGGAATCATAAAATAAGAAGCCTGAGTAGACACTTTGATGCTGCATTTTTCACATACATTTTTTTTCCACTTTCAGTGCTGTATGATACTTTGAGAAGTAGTGATTAACTTTCCTAGGTTAGAAGGTTAAAACTAAGGTCAAAGATCAAAAGAAGTGCACAGCTTTACATTTCAAGGAAAGGGAAGACTTAGTAAAACTTGGAATTTCTTACAACAGTAACTAAAATACATGAAACACAAAGCAGAGAATAAATAAATGGGCAAAATTTTAGTTTCTCTGAAGTAATATAGATCCAAATAAGGCCATCAAGCAGCTTCTCACCTGAAAGCAAAATGAAAATGTCTGAGTCTAGAAAGAAAACTAGAAATAACTTATTTAATAATTAATTGACTTAATTATTAAGTCAATAATTTATTGATTAAGCCTTTACCATGTGCCCAGTTACTTTCCTGTTGCCCCACAAGCTTGAGCTGGCCTATCTAACAGCCTTTTCATCAAATTGAATGCAGAGACGTATTCGGAAAGGCCTGCAGAGCCTTGTGACATGCCTGCTGAGTCAGACTCCCGGGAATAGGTGGAGGAATGTGCATTCTTCATGTATGTTCTCAGGGAATCTTACGGATGAGAAAGCTTGAAAATACTGATTTACAAATTTTGACTTGGATTCCTAAATAGTTTAAATGTAACTTTTTTGCAATTCCAGTACACAAGGTAAATACTGCCACTTTCTTTATCCTTCTATTACTTGCTTTGAAATAATATTTGCCCTCAAACATTCTTTCCCTGAAACAGTGAAATGACAGGTGCTGGTAATTCAGAATCGTGGAATCCAGTCACTGCAGACAGCAGTGTCTGGCCGAGTTTCTTGGAGAAATCTATGAGGGTGGCCCAGCAGCAGGACTTAGTTCTTTGGCAAAAGTCCCATCAGTTTGCCTGACTAAAGTTTGTGCCTATATTTTAGTGACTCGTATTCGCCCTCTGGTCTGTCTCATGAATTACTTGCCAGAATTTCTGCTGATTTGAAACATTACATGTTGAGGGGGCAGGTATTAGTCTGTGTGGATACATATTTCAAGATGAGCAGAGGCAAGTGTCTGAACCATTTTCTCTTGTACATACCTCTGAGGGTGACCTACTTTTCCCAGGGTCTTACACCTAAAATCATTATGCAGACTCCGTATTCTCCAAGATATCAATTTTAACCTTTTAAAAGCTTCATTTCCAAAGAATGAAATAATAGAGTAACAAGTATTGACAGGGGACCAGGGTGAAAAATTGCTGTGTACAACAGAGAAATAAAGACAAGCGGACTTTTTCTGTTTAGCCCATGACTTCCACTACTTCCCGATCTGTAAATTTTAACCTCCAGAGATTCTCCTCCCCTGGGCCTGAGTCCTTCTTAAACATCCACGTAGAGAAAGCAAGGCAGGAAAAACTGGGATGAAGAGTGCTTTAAGTGTGTAAAAAGGTCAAACAAACTCTGACTATGAGTCTGAGACAGAAGTGCAGGCTGTGTAATAACTTTTCTTTGATCCTAATCATTCTCAAATCCTTTTTTTTTTTTTTTTTTTGCCATCTGAGCTACTGCTGTCTTCCACTTCAGAGTCTTAGCTGTACATTAACAAACGCTTGCACTGTTTGATGGGGGGGTGGGGGTGGGTGGTGAAGTTTTAAAAGGGAAATCTGGGTGGGAAAAATGTAAAGGAAAAGTTTCTCAAACCACAGGATGTAGGATGTTTTAGAACAGGAAGGGACACTTTTAAAGTTCTATATCAAATCCCAGGAATTTAAATTGTATCCTGCTATAATTGAAAATGAATATGTCTAACCTAAGGGTTTCTCAACCTCAGAATGAATGGCACTGGAGAGGGACAACGCTTTGTTGTGGGGACTGTCCTGCGCACTGCAGAATGTTTAGCCCCATCTCCAGCCTCAAGATACCAGTGACCCCCTCCCCCACTATCACAACCCAAATGTCCCCAACATTGCCAAATGTCCCCTGGAAGGCCAAATCTGCCTGTTGAGAACCACTGGGCCACCTGGACAGGGTCTGGCACGCGTGTGACCCTCTGTGTGTGAGACGGTACCAGCCTGCACCCACATCCCAGGTTCAGGGGTCACCTACTGCTGCTCCAACTCTGTGGACTCAGTCTTCACCGCTGTGGGACCCAGCTCTCGCCTTCTCATGTTGCTGCTGCAGGTGAAATTTCTTACTCAAAGTGTGAGGTGGTGGAAGGTGTTGCTATGCCTCAGCACTAGACAAGAAGCATATTAACTTTGAATACTTATATCAAAATTATTAAATATATGTATACAGGTATCAGCTAACTGTTGCAGGGGAATTCTCTCAAGCCATCTTTCTCCTTAGTCTCTGACCTCCTGCCATGGTCTGGGCTTCCCGCTCTCTCCTAGGAGTCTCTCTCTGGCTCACTCTTCTCACACCAGCTGAGAACTCGGTTCGCAACATTCCTTGCCACCAATACCTAGCTCGGCAGACCGATTTGTCTCTGAACCCCACACTTCTGCAGTCTTTCCCTGATAGACAAACAGACATACGTACATATATTTGCTTACATATGTATATGTATACACACATATTTAGCATGTATACATTTGCATATAAGGAATATATGTATAGACACATTCAAACAGAAACAAGACCAAATGGCAGGAAATGCTCCCTCTCTTCATTTCTAGTAAAATAATCATTGTCTTTTCTGAACAGATCTCAGGCAACTGTTCTTACAGACTCTCTCACCCTGGTAGCAGAGGAAACCTCAGGAGCCCAGAGCAAGTGGCAATTGTCCTGGGGATATATGTGAGGATGATTAACACAGACACTCAACCTATCCAGGCTAAGGCAATAGAAAACATTTTTTTTTCTTTTTTTTTGAGACAGAGTCTCACTCTGTCACCCTGGTAGAGGGCTGTGGTGTCATCATAGCTCGCAGCAACCTCAATCTCTTGGGCTCAGGTGATTCTCTTGTCTCAGCCTCCCAAGTAGCTGGGACCACACATGCCTGCCATGAAGCCCAGCTATTTTTTTTTCTGTTTTTAGTAGAGACGAGGTCTCACTCTGGCTCAGACTTGTCTCAAACTCCTGTGCTCACACAATCTACCCACTTTGGCCTCCCAGAGTATTTTGTTTACAGGCCTAAAAACATTTAGGCCACTGCACCTAGCCTAAAAAACATTTATTTTTTAAATGATATAGTGCAGAAGAAAGACAGGAGACATTTAACAAGGGACAGGCATCAACAGGATCAACAGGAGCTTAACCTTCGTCTGTAGGGGTCTGATGTCATATAGGCCCCTTGCATCAAAATGAGGAGTTAGGTCTTCACCCCATTTCCTTCTTCATGTCAGGATCCAAAGCACTCCTCCCCCCCCCCACCCCCCGACAGAGCAGCAGCTGTAGCAGAAACCAGGAAAGCTCCCAGCACTGCACTAGACTCTGGATAAAAAGGGGAAGAAGCCCCCAGAGGAGAAAAAGGCCATAGGGACAAATGGAGACTGCTAAGAGATACTCCCTGAGGACCACAGGCTAACTGCCACTGGTTTCCCTATAATTACCAACTCAGACCACAGGCCTAGAAACAGAACTCAGGGAGAAGTAGAATAAAATAAGTAGACCTTGTCAGGTTGAAGTGTATTGCCTGAACTTGAAACAAAGTACTGATTAATTATATTCCAAACTTTTCCTGCAATGACACTTTATTGAGCAACAGGTAACCCTTCCCTTTCATAAATAGGCAGTTATTTCAGGACTTGTAACAACAACTTTATATTACATTTCCAGACATTTTCTTGATCCATATTAGAATATTCAAGAACTGCGATATTATTGGAGGTCCCAGGAGCAGAGGTGACTACATAAACTGAAACATAAAGCATTTTGCTCCTTTTTAGGCCTCTTAAGCTACTCTTAGGATAAATTTAGAATTTGATACCCTTTCCAGTTGAGTTTAATGGCATTGGCTTGGGTTTTATTGCACCTAAAATATTATTAGATTTCAAACGCTGTCAGACCTGATTAGTGTAACTTTCTAATATAGTGTGGCCTCTCCAAATATCAGGTTGACATCCAGTCACCAGTGTTGGAAGTGGAGCTGGGGGGAGGTTTTGGAGTCATGGACTGGATTCCGCATGCACAGGTTAATGCCCCCCCTGTGGTAACGAGTGAGCTCTACTTGGTTAGTTTACCTGAGAGCCTGTTGAGAGGAGCCTGACCCCTCCTTCCATCTCTTATGCTCCCCCTTCACCTTTGCCTTATTTGGAAGCTCCTCGAAGCCCTCCCTAGAATCAGATGCTTCTTGTACAATCTGTAGAACCATGAGCGAAACAAACCTCTTCCTTTTATCAATACCCAGTCTCAGGTATTCCTTTATGGTAACACGAAGCGGACTAACAGACATTCCCTGCTCAAAATAAAAGAACGTATTCGCAAAGGGGTGTGTGTTAGATACAAGAGAGAGGATTGTGCCAAGGATGTGAGTGAGCCAGTGAAGCTTTGCAGATTCCTTTCAGAGTCACGCCTGTGTGTCATGTGGTAATTTTACCAACCTGTTCACAGATTATTACAGTAGGTCTCTATGGGTTAGAACTTTGAAATCCCCTGTGTTTCCCTATAGATGCTTGAGAGCAATTAAAAATGTATTTAAAAGAATATCACAAATAAATTTTATCTCAAATGAATTCACTAGTTAGCCAGGAATTTTCTTACTTATACACACATACAAGCTCATAAATATTAATATAAATATACACACGTATAACTTATATATATAGTTACCCTGTGATAAAGAACTGAATATTTACTCCTATGAACACAGCATACGTCACTGTCTAAATGACTTGAAGTCAGTAAAAGTTACACTAATCAATATCCTGGCGGATGCATACTCCCCATGGAAATAACTCAGTGTTCTTTTTGGAGGAGGGAATCTAAGTCTTGATGCATCACCTGGTATAAGATTCTAGAATGAATGTCCCAAATTGCATTGAGCAAAGGGTGATTTTGGAAACGTTGCTGAGCACTGAAGACCCTCCTTTGATTCATCCCCTACTTCTTTTTCATGTGGGTTCCCATCCTTTATGTTCAGGTCACAAGCAAAATCTGCCTCCTTGTGTTTTCTCTCAATTCCTCTATCCGCCCAACACACAACATCTCATGAGAAGGTTAACTATAGACCAGTTTGATCTAAGCCAGAGATTCCTATTCCTAAACTTCAAGACTGTACAACATCCAAGTGCTTTCTACATCCCCCGTCTACATGAACTACAGCCTCCCATTTCAAGCTTCTGAAGATTCTTCCAATGTGTCTCTCCTGCTTCTATAATAGTGGTTCTGAATCTGTGGGTTGCGATCCATAGGAACTGTATTAAAGGGCCACAGCATTAGGAAGGTTGAGAACCACTGTTCTATAACATGCATCACAAAAGGCCATGTTAAGGTTAAGCTTTCATATTGTTGTGTGTTGAATGAAAACAGTAAGTCGACTGTGGTCATTAAAGCCACACTTGTCCTCTCAGTATTCAGACAGCTCAAAGAAGGCTGTCCTGCTGTAGTGAAAATTGCTGTGTCTGGTTTTGTCTGACTCCAAAATTATCCCCCTCAGTTCTTCTTCTATGTCCTGCCAAACACCTGCCAAAACAATCAGATAAACCTGCTCTTCTCAGTCTTCAACTTAACCCCCTCAAGGGCTCATACATGGTTTGAATGGTTTGTTTCCTGCACATCCAGCTAAATGCTCAAAGAGCAAAGGACCATGTGTTTCTTGGTTGAATCACAGTCGTGCTCAGTTAAACGAAGGAACAATTTTATGCTGACTCTAACAACAGATGACAAAAAAGGAGACAAATACTTTTTTTTATTTTTATTTTTATTTTTTTATTTCCCCCCCCCCCCCATGGTAAGACAGAATTGATTTCAGTTTCCCCACACTCTTTCTTTGGACCTGTCATTCTTGGCTATGTAAAAGATGCTTGAAACTGAGGAAATCCAGTAAACTGGTGTGCTTTTCTTTGTCTCTTTTCCTTGTCGAGATCCAAAGTTTCAGGATATAGAACATCCCATGTCAGACCAGTCCCTAGAGATGAAGATGACAGGGCCCCACTAATGAAAGTGACCATTTGTGGGGCATCACTGGAGACTAGAACATTTGAGCCTGTCACAGGACCCAAGCTCTGACAGAAGAAAGCTAAAGGCAATCCAGGAGAGATTTCTGACTCCCTACCCATGACAAACTCTGTGCAGTCTGCAGAGGCTGTCAACTCTCTATCTTCTCTTCAGGTAAAGATCCATTCTCCTCAGCCATAGTACTCTGTACTTGAAGGATAGACTGAGTGTCCTTTCTTAAAGAGCAGGAAGAAGATGAAATGTGCCATTCTACTCTAACTTTCTGGTGCCAAGGATTGAGAAAAGGCATTATGCATTCTTGAAAATATTCAGTTCTCTTAGCATGGCTTAAACAGCTTTTATATCTTTGTCTCTCTCTGTTCCTGAAGTCTCACTTTAAGTTACTTAATTTTCTGCAGTATTCATGCCTCAATAAATACACATTTTGCCATAAATTATCATTGCAATCAGATATAGTTATCCCATTCCCTAAATGGTTATTTGCTCAAATAATGATATGCTATTAATCATTCAGGTAGCTCCTCCAAGCACCTTCATTCAATACAGTTATTGAGGAGAGAAATACTAGAGTTATGTATATTTGCATTTTTTTCTTAGCATAAATTCCTGAGAGTTTCTTTTCTCTATAAAGGAAGGGTGATTTACAGAGTCTAACAGGAGAGAGCATTATTGCAGCACCCTTGGAATCACATCATGACAGCGATCCACTGATGGTGATGAAAGTCCCTGCAAGGAGCCATGTCAAGCACTCTCAGGGGACCCCAATCTTATACCTGAGGATAGGTGTGGGAAGTTCATGCTTCCTTTGGAAATCTGCCAAAAGCCCACTCAAAACTTGATTTTTGCCATATCTACTATGCTGGGTTTCTTGAAAAAGATTTAATTTTTTTGATATTCTAAGAGTCAACTATACATGGCATCACGATCATGTGACATGTATCCAGTGACTTCGAGGAAGGCTTTGTCCTCAAGCATTTCTAGGCAGCATCTTCATTCTGCCAGCCTACAAATCACAGCACAATCAAGTTATTTCTGCAAAAATTGAACCTCTTGTTCCCAATAACAGTGATTTTTATCAGTCTCCTTATAAAAGAAATGTATCCTTGAACTTTCTTAAAACTTAATCCTGATAGTTGGGATTGTATTTCCTAATTTATGTTACAAACCCATCCTTGATTATTAAATGTCCATTTAAACATGTAAATATCTTAAAAATATGGATGAGCATACATTGGATTATGTTTACTGCAGCATCTTTGGAAGAATATTAGCTGTTAAAGTGTCTTAATTCAATCCTATGATAAGCAATCTGTTGTTTATTGTAGGAGAATCATTTTTCTGGATGAAATATTGAATCCATGATCAGAGAAAAATCCTCAAATAATTTGCACATTTATAAATTAAGAATCATTGGAGAAGTCAAAGGGATAATTTCTTAAATAAAATTGATAATGGTATTAGAGCAAAAGGAAAACAAAGTTACTTAGTTTTCAGCGATTCTCTAGTGTTTCAAGGGCTTTTCTAGAAGGTCTTGACATTATGATTTATGTGTAATCAGGCTGTTCACTCTGGGTCCCCTCTTACCACTCATCAGCCAGTTTCCTAGGAACTGAGACTGTAGCTCTGAGCAACACAGGCGGAATCCCTGAATCTGTGGAGTTTGAATTCTAAGATGAAGGCTCAGAGAAATAAAGAAAGAAAATCAAGGTTTCCAACAGCAGTCCCTCAAGTTACCATTCATAGGAGAACTAGGAAATTGTAGCTAAATGTACCTTTATCTACAAAATATTCATAACAAAATTTTACAAAGAGTTGGCCGATGTGTCGAGAATATTTCATAAATATTTTGTGTTTCTGATAACTGCGCTGAAGGAAATAAACACTGTGCTGGACAGAGTGTTACCTGGGGAAGGACGATAGAGTGTTACATAAGGGAAGGACGACAGATCAGATGGGATTCACAGAGGAAACCATAAAGGTGACTTCTCAGCTCAGACATGAATAAGAAGAAACAAGATTTTCTAAACAAAAACTGTTAAAGAAGAGCAAACGGCAAATACAAGCACACTGAAGAAGAAAGAACTTTGGCAGCAGGATGGTCACCAGGACTGCAAGTTCATGGTCGGGGATATACAGGCAGGGGTTGGAGCACATTGGAACTTCAAGATGAAAAAGCACTAGGTTTTACACTAAAGTCAATAGGCCGTTGGTGATTTTTAAGCCATAAAGTCACATGATCTTACAAATATTTTTGAAAGATCCTTTATGTTACCAATGTTAAAGCCCAATCAGAATGTCCAAAGCAATACTCTTTTAATCGTGGCTGGCTAATTTGCTAACTCATAGCATATAAAGTATAATTACAGCTTTAACTGTGACTTAATTGCCAAAGTCTATCATTGTATTCATTTTTATTTTCAGTCATTTTCATAATCATTAATGCCATGTTTAATTTTAAAGCATCTCTTCTGTGATACTGAAAACAGAATTCTAAATAACTTGTGCTTTATTGTACTTTT
This sequence comes from Perodicticus potto, assembly GCA_963574655.1. NCBI lineage: Eukaryota > Metazoa > Chordata > Mammalia > Primates > Lorisidae > Perodicticus > Perodicticus potto. The sequence goes on along the minus strand of CAUYRH010021223.1, from coordinate 8,901 downwards.
ATCACCCAAAATATGGGCCTTAATATTTTAATTTATATAAAATATTTTTACTTCCTAAAGTTTGACTATCAACAGATATTTACTGCTTTATATTGTTGCACACCTGTATTCAAGTGGCTATAAAGTATTTAAAGTTTTATGAAATCCTCTTATAAAGTTTGACCACTGAAAATACAAGACTAATGTCTCAAATATCCAAAGCTCAACTAAGCAATACATTTAAATCAATGGAAAATAATAAAGAAGACCCAGAAAGTGGTATGTGTATTATTTTTCAAAAAGAACATAAGTACGAGTCAATTAAAACTGAATATCTTAAAACCTCAGTAACCTGGGTCACTATATCCTAATAAAAGACAAAGTATCAGGAAGTATTAAAAAATCAGAAAGTCAAAGGTTCTAGGTTATTTTGTGTTTGCCAAGAAGTATTACATTACTCAGAGTTCTCCAGAGAAAAAGATTTATTATTAAGAATTGGGTCATGTGATTATGGAGGCTGAGATAGCCCAAGATTTGCCGTTGGCCAATTGGAGACTCAGGAGAGTCCAGAGGTGAGTGGTCCTGAGATTTGGGAAGAGCTGATGTTTCTATCCTGAAGTCTGAAGGAAGGAAATAAGATGATCTCCTAATTCCAAGACAGTCAAGCAGAGGGATAAATTCCTTCTTATTCAGTGGAGAGTTAACCTTCTGTTTTTCCGCTATTCAAAACTTCAGCTGATTAGACAATTTCTTCAGAAATGTATTAATTCATTCATTCATTTATCCATTCATGTCTTAACTCATTGAACCAATATGTGTTTAAGATCAACTCTGGGTAACACTCTATTCTAATTGTCCTTAGGGAGGACAATCTACTTCACTAAGGCTGTTGATTTAAATGTTAAATATTCAGAAACATCCTTGCAGAAACACTCATAATAACGTTTAAATGAATATCAGGATACCCCCCATGGCCCAGTCAAGTTGACACATTAAATTAATCACCATAAGTGGTAAACCAATTTTTAAAACTTAGGCCAATGTTTACTTATTCATTCATTCTACCAGTGGTTACTGACATCCTGAATACTTCATGCTGGGGGTTCAGGGAGATGTAAGAAATGATCTCTGACTTGAACAGATTCCTGGTCCATGGGAAACAGGAAAATGCACAAAGGAAGTGCAATGAGACAGTCACCAAGGGGAAGAGCTGTAAAGAAAGAGTGAGTGCATGAGGAACAGAGGGGATGTCTAAGAGTTTTATACCTCAAATTTAGAGAATGATCATGAGGTTACCTGCAAATAGGTGATCTGAGTTCCAGGGAGAGGGAGCATTCTGACCAAAGAAGTGTACAGAATCAGGAAGGACACAATGGGAAATGCAAGTGGACAGAGCAGTCTGAAAGGTCAGTAGACGCCCAAGGGACCATGGAAGGTGGTGTTCTAGAAGGGTTTGTATGCACCGGGAAATCCATTTTTGCTCCTTGATTGTTACTTGGATCCAAGTAGAGTTTTCACTAAGTAAATAGGAACCTTGTAGCACACAAAGAATTTTATTTCCTTTTTGGAAAACGTTAGCCAGTCTTTGCATTGAGTCTCAGTTAAAATTGTTCTTGCAAAAAAATAAATAAATAAATAAAAATAAAAATAAAAAATAAAAAATAAATTGTTCTTGCAATTGGAATACACCAACTAGTATTCTGCCCTCCACTGAGTTACTCTGTCAAAGAGTTAGCCTTCAAATTCACATCATCATCACTCTTTGATCCAGCACCCATTAATTAAGCCCCTGTTATATCAGACACCATGCTATGTGCTGCTAGAATAGAGTAGATAGAGCAGATGTGGTCACTTCTGCATGAAGCAGAACATATTCTAGAGGGGGAAATAGGGACTCACAAAAGAAAATACATGATTTTTAAAAAGTGACTACTGCAATTAATTTAAAGTGTAGACTAGTTGGTTGTCAAGGCTGAAGTCAAAATCATGCCCAGATTAAAGAATCCCAGAGACACTCTTTAGAAAGTTAGTCTTGTTTTATCTTGTAGAACCGGTGACACAATTGTTAAGATCCAAACCAACTCCTAGATTTGTTTTAAAGTACACGTAAAGCCTGTGTTCTAAGGAATAGAACTGTTATTTTAACTTTAATCTCTACCTGGAAACAAGAAATAAATTTTAAGTTCTTTTGTGACTTCATGATCTGATTAATTCATTTATTACTTCTACTTATTACCACTGAGTGATATACTAACTCTCTTTTCAGGGTGGTATTGTTTAGATGACTTAGAAATTATGCCCAAAGCCTATGCTGCGAAATCCAAGAAGTAACATAGGGAATAAGAGTAAGGTTTGTCACAGTGTTCTGCATTCGGGCAGTTAAATTTTATAGTATCTTCTTATGACTAAATGGGAGACATAAACCCTGTAATTGAAATGAGATGAACTCACATACTTTTCTATAGTCCAAGCTGTTTCTCATCACGCCAGCTCCATTCAGAGCCTCCCAATACCCCCAACCTCAAGTAGTAAGCAACAAAAGTGCCCCCAAGTCTTTAGTGAATTACCACCAAAATAGTTTCCATATTGAAAGAAAATAAAAGAAAGAGAAGGTAGAAATAAAAGATACTCAGAAGGTAGCTCATATCTACCAAGCTTTGGCCCAATTCTCCAGTTTGGCCCTGGCATTTTACAATCAAACTTGCAGAGGATTTTTCTTACCTCCCTTTCGCCCTTTTACAAAAAGTTAGTTCTTCCCTCTGAGCTTCTCTTGTCCTGCTATTGTTGGATCCTAGCCATTACCATTCACCACCGTACATTAATCTCACACCTGCTTTAAACTGCCTGGGCCCTGGGCCCCTCTGCTTCTAAAATATGTGCCTTCACAACTTCCATTCTCATAAACGATGAGACGAAGACCCTTTACAGCTCTTGGTGAGCTGGGAGTCTCTGTGTCATCAGCACAACAAGAACAAAGGAAGGCTGAAGAGGAGACTGATGTTTGAGGGTGAATGCTTTTTAGAGTAAGAGCTTTTACACAGTGAATTAAAATAGATAAAACATTGAATGCACAATTTTTGGTTCCAATTTTACATTTAAATATCATCTCTTTTAAGAATACCTAGACATTTAACTATACTGGAATCAAGGTTTTTAATTCTAAAATGAGAAAACTCGAATACAGCTGGCAGTTAAATTCAATTAACTTTGTTTAATAGAAGCTCCTGAGTTCAGAATGAACATGTATTAATTCATTCATCCATTTATCCATTCACGTCTTAACTCATTGAACAAATATGTATTTAAGATCAACTGTGGGTAACACTCTATTCTAATCAGAGACCCAAATGTGGAAAAAGATTAGTTTTTATTTTCCTAATGTAACACCAAAGACTATAAACTTTTTAATATAGTTTTTTAGGAGAAAAATAAAAAAAGCTATCTATTTCTAGAACCAAGCAAAAAACAGGATTATTATGAGTTCATAGTCTCATTGATTCTTTTAATTATTCATTCATTCTTTCATTCGTTCATTCAATGGATGTGTCTTGAAATTCTACTATCTATATAGGATGAGGTCCAATCCTTCAGAAGGAAAATTTATCTTAATAGATCATTTGGATAAACATACATAAGTATGGTATGACTTGCTCAGAAGTTATTAAGGGTAAGGGGTAAGAATAGATTTGTTGTTTTACCAAAATTGGAAACTTTTTCTAGATAATTGAGAAATATTGGAGACTTTAAGTGGGAAGAAGAATTCAGTCAGTTTAGAAAGAGGAAGGTCTTTCGGAGGAAGTGTGAAGGATGAGTTAGAAGCAGCAGCCTGGGGAGAGGAGGGAGGCCTGGAGAAGGTTGCTGCAGGAACCTTGTGGGAGATGATGAGATCTCACTCAGGCGCTCATGCTGTGTGATGAAGAGTAGGTAAACTATTTGGTCAGAACACTTATTTCCCCATCAATCTGTAGATTAAAAGCCTGGATATAACTGTATTAGTCAGAGTTCTTCAGAAAGACAGAACCAGTAAGAAATACACACACAGACACACACATGCACACCACGTATGCACATACACATATAATTTGATCACTGAAGGGACTATAACAAACTGGTCAACCTACTGAGGTGGTCAACATAAAATACCATATCTACTGTTCTGATATGTACATGTGCTGCTTGTCTCTATGAAAATTAGGTGAACGTACAGAGGTGGTCAGATATGGAGGTTCTAATGTGTAAATACTGTATTTATGGAGATTTATTATAGGGAATTGCTGAGAAGTCTCACATCTGACATCTGCAAGCTGGAGAACAAGGAAAGTTAATCTCGTAATTCAGTCAAAGTCTGCAGGCTGGAGAAGCAGGGAACCAGTGATGTAAATTCCAGTCCCAGGACAGGAAAAGATGAGATGAAGCGTCCTGTCTCAAGCAGTGAGGCAACAATACGGGATAACTTCCTCTGTCCTTCGCTTTTTCATACATATTGGCCCCCATGGGATTGGATGATGTCCATTCACCTGAGGGAGGACATTCTCTTTTACTGAGTCACCAGACAAATGTTGATCTCATCTGGAAACAACACTCAGAAACAACGTTTAATCCAGGCATCCCATGCTCTACTCAAGTGGATACATCAAATTTGCCATCATGTTAACCCAGTTATATAGATTTCAGAGTCACCATTACACAGAAAAATATAAATCTGTTAAAGACAAGAATTACTAGGCAGTAAAATCTAGTATTTGCATAGCATTTACCATGTGTCTATATACTATACACAGGTTAAATTTTAGAGATGAAATTTACAGATTAAATTCTTTCAGTGATTCTTGGAAGAATTCCCCTCTCATTTGACAGATGTGGAAATTAAGACAAGAGATGTTAAAGCAGTTTCTCTAGTTTCTCAGCCACAGTAAATGCTAAATGCAATACATAGGTATTCTAACATCTGTATACTTACCCACTATACTAAACAGTATTACTGTTACTAGCAATAAATCTTTATTGCAGTAATTCTTGCTCATAGTAGCATCCAATTCTACAGAAGAATTATGCTGAAATAAAACATTGCTCTCCTGTTTCCCTAATTTCATGCCATACTTATAGATATTTTTGAATGTTTTTGATAGTTTTTAATAAAACTGTCTCTTTGATAGTTTTTAAATTTTATAATGGCTCCCTTCATAATTTTTTGTCATATGCTTATTGATACTCTTTAAGAACAACAATACATGGGGGAGGGAGCAAGATGCCAGTTGAGTAACAGCTTCTTTGCAACTGGATGAAGTGAGATTGGGGAGAGAAGACTCCAGGCACCTCTGGCTTGTGGGCTCCTCCCAGAAACATCCCTTTAGGGATGAAGGGAGACAGTGAGAGACTTCTGGATCCCAGAAGGACAATAGCAGTGGAGAAGTAGCAAGTGGTTGCATTCTGTTGGAGGCCATGGTAGCCACAGCAGTAGCTACAACAGCAGTGAGACTGCAGACAGAGAAGGCCTTCCCTGCAAGTTGTTTGGTTTTTCTGGACTTGGGCACTTGGTTGAATTACCTTGGGAAGACTTGGGCAAGATTATGGGTGACTTTAAGTGTTATCCAGGGTCCAGAACTGAGCCATTTGGCTGGAACATAGCTTACATTGTCTGACTGAGGGCCATGTGCAGCTTGTGGGAGAGCTGCTCTGCAGGCTCTGCCCTCAGGGTCACAGAGTGCCGAAAACCAGGACTGAGATGCTGGGGAAGAGTGCCAAAAGCCAGGACTGAGATGCTGGGGAAGAGTGGAGCTTTCAATGTTTGGCAGCAGGAGAGCTGCCTTGCAGCTTCAGCCCTCAGGGGTATAGGGTGAGGCCAGTTTGTGCACATCTGATAAGCAGGCAGCCACTTCAGGAGCGATCCCAGCAACACAGCTTTCCTGGGAAAGCCTATGCTTAGCCAAAGTCAATGGTTTATAGGGTCTTTTAAGCACACTGAGGAGAGATTCAGGCTCTCAATCCTGTGGGGTTTGAGAGCAAAGAAGTCACCAGAGGCCTCCAGTCTTTATCTTACACAGGTGTATCAGCTTTGTGATTAGCATCTCATACCCATAAGATCACCTGTTTCACAGACAATATTCAGCAAGGTATCCTGCTTTGTTTTGGTTTTTATTTTTTTATTTCAATATTTCCCCACTAGATTTTTCTTTTTTTCTTTCTTTCTTCATTTTTCTAGTTTAAATATAATTATCCATTTTTATCTTCTTTAATAATGAGAACTTCATTTTTGCTAGTGTTTCTGCCCTGTTATTTGGTCCCCCCCCCAATTTTATCCTGTAAGTTTTTCTGTTTGTTTGTTGTGGTTTTATATATAGTGTTTTTCTCTTTCCTCTCTACTTGGTGGAGGTGGGGTACCATGTCTGCTCAGGCTGGCAAAGAGCTGCTGGCCTCAACGGAACCACTGAACCCAGCACTCCCAGAAGTTGGGTATTTTTTAAGATGTGGGTCAAAGTAGACTACTGTACACCTTTATTACTTCTGTCTCCCTCATTCTCCAACTCACGACCTCTCCTTTCTCTCTCTCTTTCTTTTAAAATATTTTTTCCCTTCTTGCTCTCCAATCTTCTCATCCATTTAGTCTTGTACCAAAAGGACTCATCAATACCTTAGGTCAGAGGCATGATAACTTAAAGAGCAAGAGGAAGTGAAAGGAAAATTGGGGCAAGGGAACAGACAAAAGAAAACACTCATGAGGAAGAAACAGCAGAAAAATCCTGGAAACATGAAAAATCAGTCCAGAGCAACACCTCAAAGTGACAATGAGGTAGCTACTGCAGAGGATACCACCTATTAAGAAATGTTAGAAATGACAGAAGGAGAATTTAAAATACAGATAATGAAAACAATGAAGTAAATTGCTGAGAAAGGGGAAAACAAAAGGAAATCTAAAAACAGAATCAAACAAGAGATGAAAAAAATGAAGAACACAAAAAGGATATAGCAGAGCTGAAGGAATTGAAGCAGTCTATCAGGGAAATTAAAGATGCAGTAGAAAGTATCAACAACAGATTAGGCCATGTAGGAGAAAAAAATCTCAGAAGTAGAGGATAAAGCTCTTGTCAAAGATAACTCAGATCGTTAAAGAAGGAGAACCAAAGAGAGAGAAAGCAGAACATTCCCTGACAGAATTATGGGGCTTCATAAAGCATTCAAATGAGTTATAGGCATCCCAGAAGGGAAGAAGAGTGCCCCACAGAAAAGGAAGCCATACTAGAGACTATTATAAATGAAAATTTCCCAATTATCACCAAAGTTTCTGACACACTCCTTTCAGAGGGATATCAGACCCCAGGTCACTTCAACTCAAATAGACCTTCTCCAAGACACGTTGTTATGAACCCGTCCAAAGTCAAGACAAAAGAAAAGATTCTGCAAGCTGCCAGGAGTAGCACCAGTTGTCCTATAGGGGCAAATCCATCAGGGTGACTGCAGACTTCTCTGATGAAACTTTTCTAGCCAGAAGACAATGGTCATCTACCTTTAATCTACTTAAACAAAACAATTTCCAGCCCAGAATTCTATATACGGCCAAGCTAAGCTTTAAAATTGACGGAGAAATCAAATCTTTTACAGATATGCAAATAGTGAGATAATTTGCCACAAGAAGACCAGCTCTACATGCATTACTACACATTATACACACTGTTATACGCCTGTTATACACACTGACCATCACAATGAACCACCAGCAAAGTAAGCACCCAGAAATTAAAGGAAAAAATCTAGCTTCCACAATGAGGCAAAAGATAAAACTAACCAATGGACTTTCACAAAATAAGATGAATAGAACACTACCATACTTATCAATTATCTCAATAAATGTCAATGGCTTGAATTCCCCACTGAGAGGTGCAGACTGGCTGATTGGATTGAAATGCAAGCCATCCATTTACTGTCTGAAGGAAACACACCTTGCCTCAAAAGACAAACTAAAATTCAGATCACAACTATGGCCTGGGATGAAGGAGAGAAGTGGAGGGGGATGGGAGGGAAGAAGGGAGGTTAGATACAGGGAGGGTAAACAGTGGGACAACACCTATGGAACATATTGCAAGGGTTCAAGTCAAATCTATCAAGTATAGAACATAAATGTCTTAACACAATAATTAAGTAAATGAGGTGAAAGCTATATTAATTAGTTTGTAAGCACTCCAAATTCTAAAATAACTCAACACATTGTACCCCACAAATGCATAAATGTATTCATGGTCTATGTGTTTATGACTTCATAAAAGAAAAAAACCTCAGAGTTAAGGGTTGGAAGACAATTTTTCAGGTAAATAGAATTCAAAAGAAAAGAGGGGTTGCAATCTTATTTTCAAATACAAGTGGATTTAAAGCAATTAAAGTCAAAAAAATAAAAGATGGAGACTTCATATTGGTCAAGAGAAAAATATTACAAGAAGACATTTCAATTCTAAATATTTATGCACCCAACTTAAATGCTCCCAGATTCTTGAATCAGAACTTAATTAGTCTGAGCAACATTATATCCTATAAGACCATAATAACTGGGGACTTTAACACTCCTCTTACAGAGCTGGACAGATGGACTAAACAGAAATTAAACAAAGGTGTAAGTGACTTAAAAGAGACCCTAGAACAACTATGCTTGATAGACACCTATACACTTCTCCTTCCCAAAGCTGAAGAATATAAATTCTTCTTGTCTACCCATGGAACATTCTCCAAATTGATTATATCCTAGGACACAAATCAAACCTCAACAGAATCAAAAGAATTGAAATTTTACCTTGTATCTTCTCAGACCACAAGGTATTAAAGGTTAAACTCAACTCTAACAAAAACATTCAACCCCACACAAAGGCATGGAAATTAAACAACCTTATGCTGAATGAGAGTTGAGTGCAGGAAGAAATAAAAGAGGAAATCATT
>CAUYRH010021222.1:0-51671 GCA_963574655.1 Perodicticus potto | reverse complement strand
ACTGATAACGATACGAACTTATCTAGAATAAGATGGGCATAATACATAGAGTTAAATACTAGCAATTCCTTTGTGATTTTTACCATATTAAAATAAAGCACCTTCCTATGCCTAGGTCAGTTTCTTGTGAATTTCCTAGGCCTGAATTCCATGGATGGACTGTGTCCATTCATTGATGCGCTCATTCACCTTCCCCCCGGCGGAAGGGACTGCATTCATTGGTTTCCTGGCCAAGGAACCCATACACCTATATATACCCTGAGGCTAGAGGCCTAGAGGAGGAGACGGGGAAAGACCGGGAGAGGAACGGAGAGAGCTACTCTCTCCCTACTTGAAATCTCTCCCACTACCAGGAGCTTTGGTGTTTTCTGTATTCTTTTCTGTAAATCAATTCTGTCTTATCACGGACGGGTGGGGGGCGGAAATAATGTAATGAAGAATAATAAAATACATGTATTTAAAAATAAATAAATAAATAAAAATTCAAAAAAAAAAAAAGAAGGATACAGGTGAATCTTACTAAATGTAGAATATAAATGTCTGAACACAATAATTAAGAAAATACTATGAAGGCTATGTTAACTAGTTCAATGAAAATATTTCAAATTGTATATAAAACCAGCATGTTGTATCCCATGATTGCATTAATGTATACAGCTATGATTTAATAAAAAAAAATCAATTAATTAAAAAAAAGAAATTTCACAAAGATGAAAGAGAGAGAGATGGCACAGTAAGTGTATTTAAAAGAAATAAGCTAAAAACTTCTTAAATCTGAGAAGAGATAGATACCCAGGTATACAAAGCTTAAACATTTCCAATCAGGTTCAACCCAAAAGAGAATATTCAAAAGCTTATAATAAACTATAAAAAAATGACAGACAGAAAGAGAATCTTGAAAGCAGCAAGAAAAAAAAAATTTGCTAACACATAAGTGATTGCCCATAAGGTTATTAGTGGATTTTTGATCAGAAACTATGGAGACACAGAGTAGAATAGAATACTAAAAGTGCTGAAAGAACAAAAAAGAACTGCCACCTGTGAATAATTAATCTGCCAGAGCTATCTGCAGAAATGAAGAGGAGGTAAAGATGTTACCAAACAAAAGCTAAGGTAGTTTAATCTGCAGTAGAATTGCCTTGTAATAAATGTTCAAGGGAGTTCTTTAAGCTGAAATAAAAGGATGCTAAATGGTAATGGGGATGTATACAAAATTATAAAAATTATTGCTAAAAGTAATTATCCTGTCAAAAACAGAATATTTTAATACTGTAATGGTGGCATGTAAATCACATATATGTTTAGTACAAATATTTTTTAAACTATTAAAAATAATAACAGCTATCATGATTTTTTTTTTTTTTTGAGACAGAGTCTCACTTTGTCATCCTCTGTAGAGTGCTGTGGTGTCACAACTGAGAGCAACTTCAAACTCTGGGCCTCAGCCTCCCAAGTAACTGGGACTACAGGCACCTGACACAATGCCTGGCTATTTATTGGCTGCAGTTGTTATTGCTGTTTGGCGGGCCTGGGCTGGGCTCGAACTTGCCACCTCCAGGGTATGTGGATGGTGCCTTAGCCACTTGAGCTACAGGCGCAGAGCCAACTGTCATGATTGGTTAACAAATACACACTATAACATGTTTTAAATTGTGACATCAAAAACAAACATGTGGATAAAGAAGGAAAAATAAAGAATTTTTCATGTGTGTTTGAAGTTAAATTGTTATCAGCTTAAAATAAATTGTTGTAACTATAATTTGTTTTATGTTAAGCCTCATAATAACCACAAAACAAAAATCTGTGTTAGATAAACAAAAGATAATGAGAAACTAGTTAAAGCACATAACTACAGAAAATCATCAAATGATAAAGCAAGATAGTAGAAAAGAAGAAAAGAACAAAGAAGCTACAAACAGCCAGAAGACAATGAATGGAGTGACAAAGACAAATCTTTACCTATCAACAGTTACTCTGACTATACAATGATTAAATTCTCCAATCAGAAGACATAAATGACTTAATTTACAAAACACACACACATAAGACCCAACTACATATAACCTACAAGAGGTACACTTCTGCAGGGAGGTGTGAGATAAGAAATTATTTGACAGGTCCTAAATACATTAATGAGGTAAGGAATGCACAAAAAAACAAAATTCATCACTATGAAATACAATATATCCATGTAACAAACCTATATATGCACCCCTCAATCTACATAAATAGTAAAAAAAAAAATCAACAACAAGAAAAAGAGATTCACTTTAGCTTTAAAATTATACATAGACCAAAAGTGAAGGTATGATAAAAGATATTCCAGGCAAATGGAAACTAAAAGAGGGCAGGCGCAGGAATACTTATATCAAACAAAATAACTTCTAAGTCAAAAAAACATAAAAAGAGCTAAAGAAGAATATTAATCATTTTTTTGTGACCACAATGATATGAAATTAGAAAAAAATAACAAGAGAATACCTGGGAAATTCATAAATATATAGAAATTAAACAATACACTCTTAAACAATAAATGGGACAAAGAAGAAATCAAAAAAGAATTTATAAAATATCTGGATAAAAAGTAAAAGAAAGCACAATATGCCAAAACTTTTGGGATAAAATGAAGACAAGAAAAATAATAGAAAAGTCAACTAAATTAGGAATTAGTTTTTAAAACACATAAAGTCTAACTTTTACCTAGGCTAATAAAAGTAGGGAAAAGATTGAAATAAAATCAGAAATTAAAGAGGATACATTACAACTGATATCACCAAAATACAAAGGGATGACTAAGATTAATATCAACAAATTGCCTAGAAGAAATGGATAAATTTCCAGTAAAATGTAATTTACCAACACTGACACATGAAAAAATAGAAAATCTGAACAGATTAATAATGATTAAGGAGATAAGCCCAATGATTAAAAAGCTCCCATCAAAGAAAAACTCAAGAACTTTAGTCTTCAATGGTGAATTTAGCCATTTAATCATTAGTGAACGAACACCAATGATTCTCAAACTCTTCCAAAAACCTGCAGAACAGAGAACACTTCCAAACTCATTTTGCAAGATCAGCATTACTCAAAGCCAGACAAGAAAATAAATTTACATGCAATATCCCTGATGAATACAGTTGCAAAAAGACTCAACAAAATATTAGCTAACTAAAATCAACAGCACATTAAAAGAGTCATATAACATGATCAAGTGAGATTTTCCCCTGAAATATCAAGGATGAATAAACTATGCAAATAAATAATCAATAAATGTGATAAATCAGATTAACAGAATAAAAACATAAAACATATTATCTCAGTAGATGCAGAAAAAACATTTGACAAAATCTGATATACATTCATGGTAAAAAGTTTCAATAATCTGTGTGTAGAGAAATGTACCTCAGTGCAATAAATATTATCATGAGCAGATAGCAAACACCAGACTCAATGGTGAAATGCTGAAAGTCTTTTCTCTAAGGTCGGAAAACAAGATAAAGAAGGCTATTCTTCTCATGTATGTTTAACGTAATACTAGAAGTTTTTGTCAGAGCAATTAGGCAGGTAAAGCTTCTTCACCAAGAAAGAAACAATTAACAGAGTTAATAGATGACTTACAGAATGAAAAAATATTCACAAACTATACATCCAACAAAGTACTAATATTCAGAATCTAAACTGAACTCAAACAAATCAGTAAGGAAAAAAGCAAACAATCCCGTTAAAAGTGGCAAAAGACATGAATAGGTATTTTTCAAAAGAAGATATACAAATGGAAAACACACATGTAAAAAAATGCTCAGCATTACTAATTATCAGGGACATGTAAATTAAATGTAAATTAAAACCACAATGTCATACCACCTTACCCAAGGCAGAATAGCCATTATTAAACAATCAAAAAACAAAATGTTGGCACAGAGGTGGTAAAAAGGGAATGTTTATATGTAAATTAGTACAACCACTATAGAAAACAGTATGGGGATTTCTCCAAGAGGTAAATGTAGATATAACATTTAATCCAGCAATCTCACACTAGGTATCCACCCAAAGGAGACGAAATCACTATATCAAAAAGACATCCAGACTCCTATGTTTATTGCAGCACAATTCACAACTGCAAAGATGTGGAATCACTCTGAGTACTCATCAACTGAGAAGCAGGTAAAGATAATGTGCTATATACACACCATGGAAAACTACTTAGCGATGAGAAAGGATGAAATAATGTCTTTGGTAGCAATTTAAATGAAATATCCTAAGTATTACTACTTCTACCCCTAGATCTACAAAAATGTAAGTTAAAAGAAACGGAAAAATATTTCATGTTTATGCATCAAAAGTAATCAATTTTGTCAAAATGTCCATAGTACCTGGAGCAATGCCATCTCTATCAGATTCCAAAATTCACAGAAATAGAAAGAACAACCACAGGAAATCCCAAGTAGCTAATGCAATCTTAAGCAAAAAGAACAAAACTGAACAAATCATATTTCCTGACTTTAAATTATATCACAAAGCCATAGTAATACTGGCATAAAAAGTTATATAGACCTATATATAGAAAAGCAATCTTAGAAATAAACCCGTGCATAGATGGTCAATCCTCCTTTGACAAAGTCCTGAGAATACACAATGGGGAAAGGATTGACAGCTCTTCAGTAAGTGGTGTTGGAAAAATAACATATCCACATGGAAAATAAGAAATTGGATCCTGATGCCTACACAAAAGTCTTTCACAAAATGAATTAAATGTAGGTTTGAAATTGTAATACTCCTAGAATAAAAGTTCCACTGGTCTTGGCAATGATCTTTTGGATATGACACAAGCACAGGTAACAAAAGCAAAAGAAGATAGGTGATAGTACATCAAACTAAAAAGTCCTCACAGCAAAGGAAACAGTTAACAAAGTGAAAAGACAACCTACAGAACAGAAGAAAATATTTGCAAACTGTATATTCAATAAGGGGTTACTATCCAAAATACACTTTGAACTCAAAATTCTTGATAGAAAAACAATAATAACCTGATAAAAAAATCATAAAAAGACCTAAATAGACATTTTTTACAATGGATTTATGGATATTCAATGACATATTAAAAGATGCTCAACATCACTAATCATGAAGGAAATGCAAATCAAAACAATAATTTTATACATATCTTTATTCCTGTTAGGCTGACTATTATCAAAAATTTAAATGCTAACAAAAGTTGACAAAAAGATACGGAGTAAAGGAAACTGTTATGATATTGATGGGAATATAAGTTGGTACTGCCATGATGGGAAAAAAACTATGCAAAATCTTCAAAAAATTAAAAATAGAACTACCATATAATCCAGCAATCCCATTTGTGGATACAGATCTAAAAAGTCAATCATATCTCATTGAGACATTTGCATCCCAATGTTCACTGCAGCATCGTTAACAACAGCCAAATATGGAAACAGCTGAAGTGTCCATCCATGCGTAATGGGCTAAAGAAAATATTAGAGATTTAGTTTTGTATATAAATAAAATGAAAATTTAAAAGAAAGTCTTTTTAAAAAAGAAATAAAATGCTGCAATTAAAGAAAAAAAAAATGAACCTGGAGTTTTGCTAAAATCAAAAAGTAAAATAAGCCAGATACAAAAAGACAGATCCTGAAGGATCTCACTTATTCTTTTTAATTCTTTATTAAATCATAACTGTGTACATCAGTGCATTTTGTGAGTACAGTGTGCTGATTGGATAGACAATGTGGAATGCTTACATCTAACATAGCCGTTTCCTTGCTTACTTATTTGTTGTGGCAGAAACATTCATACTCTATTCTTAATAATATAGAAATGTATCATTGCATTATGCACATTAGGTTGGATCCCCAAATACTCTCCCTCCTACCAGCCTCCCTCACCCCTCTCCTCTCCTCCTCTTCTTTCCTTCTTTCTAGACTGTAGTTATGTTTTACCATTCCTATGAATGTATAGGTGATTATTTGCTGATTTCATAGTATTGTATGTATTAGATACAGTTTTTCCATTCTTGCGCTATTTTACTAAGAAGACTATGTTCCAGCTCCACCCAGGTAAACATAAAAGATGTGAAGTCTCCTTCTTTTTTATAGCAGCATAGTATTCCATGATGTAAATATACCACAATTTGTTGATCCATTCGTGGGTCTGTGGGCACTTGGGTTGCTTCCATGACTTGGCAATTATGATTTGGGGGGGGCTATAACCATTCTTGTGCAAATGTCTTTGTTGTAAGGATCTCAATTATATGTGGAATCTAAAGAGGTGGAACCCATAGGAACCCATAGAAACAGAACAGAAGGGTTGTTACTGGTGGTTAGTGTTGGGAGTAGGATTTGGGAAACTGAGAGATATTGAACAAACTTAAATGATGAGAAGAATGAGTTCTAAAAACCTATAGGGTATGATAGTGACTATAGTTAATAATAATTTATCATATCTTATAAACAGAAAATGTGCTAAGAAAGCAAATCGTAAGTATTCTCATCACCAAAAAAAAAAAAAAAGTGTAGCAATGTGAGGTGATGAATAGGTTCTTTAGCTTGGCTGTGGTATTCATTTTACTATATATTTTTCATTTGGTTGTGATTTTCATTTTACTCTATTTTTTTTTTCAGTGAAACTGAAGAAAAGAAGTAACTAAAAATCCAAACCACAAAATGGGAGATCTTTCTAAATCATTTAGCTATGAGAACATGTGTGTCCAGAATATATAGAGAATTCTTATAGTTCAAAAATGAAAAGAAAAATAACCCAATTTAAAAATGGGCCTCATGGCCCAAGGTTGTAATCCAAGGACTTTGGTAGGCCAAGGCTTTAGAACTACTTGAGGCCCAGGAATTCAAAACCAGTCTGGGCAACACAGCAAGTCCTCATCTCTACAAAATAATTTAAAAAATTAAAAGCCAGGCATAGTGGTGCATACCTGTTGTCCTAACTACTGTGGAGGCTGAGACAGGAGTTTGAGGTAGCAGTGAGCTTTGATCATTGTCCTAACTACTGTGGAGGCTGAGACAGGAGTTTGAGGTAGCAGTGAGCTTTGATCATGCCATTGTACTCTACCTGGGGCAGCCGAGCAGACCCCCTCACAAAAAATAAAATACAAAATGGCAAATGATTTCAAAAGAAACTTCTCCAAAGGAAATAGTTAACTGGGATAGTAAACATATTAATAGATGTATTTTTTTAATTGAAAAGTAAATTTATTTCAGGTTAACGTGAGGGTACAAACAACCAGGTCAGATGTCTAACATCATTAATCATTAGGGAAATGCAAAACAAAACCCACAATGAGATACTATTTCACATCTGCTAGGCTTCCAGAAACAAAAAGACAGACAATAAAAAGTGTTGGTAAAGAGGTGGAGAAACTGGAACACTTCTGTGCTGCTGCTGGGAATGCAAACTGCTACAGCTACTTTAGAAGTCAGTCCTGTGTGGGCGGCGCCTGTGGCTCAGCAATCAGGGCACCGGTCCCATATACCGAGGGTGGTGGGTTCAAACCTGGCCCCGGCCAAACTGCATCAAAAAATAGCCGGACATTGTGACGGGCGCCTGTAGTCCCAGCTACTCGGGAGGCTGAGGCAAGAGAATCACCTAAGCTCAGAAGCTGGAGGTTGCTGTGAGCTGTGACTGCACAGTACTCTACCAAGGGTGACAAAGCGAGACTCTGTCTTTACAAAAAAAAAAAAAAAAAAAATCACACAACTCAAGAAGTCAGTCCTGTGGGTGTCCTCAAAATGCTAAACGTAGAGTTAACATATCATCTAGCAATTTAACTGTTAGGTATATCTCCAACAGAAATGAGTCAAATATGTCTTCACATATGCAACTGGTATATTAGACACATTAATGGGTGTCTTTTTTTTAAATTGAAAAGTAAACTTACATGCTTATGTTCACAGCAGTGTTACTTAGAATAGCCCCAAAGTGGAGACAATTTAAATGTCTATCAGCTAATATCCAAACAAATGTGGTATATCCATACAATAGACTATTATTTTAAAAAGAATGAAGTATTAATACATGTTACAATACGGATGAGCCTTGAAAACATTATGCTAAGTAAAAGAAGCAAGTCACAAAAGGCTACATACTATATGATTCAACTTATATAAATGAGGGGAAAATTCAAGTTACTCTCAGTCAGGAGAAAGCAGATGAAGATTTTGCTGGCAAGAAAGTTCCTGTGGAAGAAGCACCTGTTCAGCCCAGGAGCAAATGTCATTGTGAGTAAGCTCTCATCAACTCATCTCACTCTACCAAACTGCATGTCTTTGGTCACTTCGGGCTATCTCTGTTTGAGGGGAGAATTTTTCTGTACAGTCCCGAGATTTTCTCAAAACAGCAAAATGTTCAGAGCAGGCAAATCCTTACAGACAGAAAGAAGATTAGTAGTTTCCAGGATTGGAGGAAGGAGACATGGGGATTGATTGTGTGTCGCATTTCTTTGTGGGGTGATGAAAAACGTCCTAAATTAATTGTAGTGACGATTGCACAACCCTGTGGGTATACTAAAAACTACTAAATTATACGAATTAAAAGGGTACATTTTATTGCACGTAAATTATATTTAAATAAATCTGTTTTTAAAAGAATTTTTTAAAATCAATGTTGGGTCAGTATCAACCCCTGTATCCAAACCTATGATTGGATTTAGGTTTGATTATAGTTCTAGATCATAAAATATTACACAATATATATTCCCCATTTTACTGTACTGTATTTTTGGAGGTGACTTAAAATGTTTTGTATTGACCCTTCCTGCATTAATGGGCTGGCATTCCATGGCTTGTGGAGCACAAGTGAGTTTTTTGCCAAGTACAGAATGTCTACTCCAAATATAGATACAGGAATAAGTGCTGATCTTCATGACAGATTCGGGTTAGCCTCTGTCACCTAACTCCAATAAATTCCTATAAAGACTAGTAGACCTGGCTTGGTGCCTGTGGCTCAACGGGCTAAGGCACCAGCCACGTACACCTGAGCTGGCAGGTTTGAATCCAGCCCAGGCCCGCCAAACAACAATGATGGCTGCAACCAAAAAATAGCCAGATGTTGTGGCAGGTGCCTGTAGTCCCAGTTACTTGGGAGGCTGAGGCAGGAGAATAGCTTGAGTCCAGGAGTTGGAGGTTGCTGTGAGCTGTGATGCCACAGCACACTACCCGGGGTGACAGCTTGAGGCTCTGTCTCAAAAAAAAAAAAAAAAGACCAGTAGACCACAGAGGTGTCCTGGGTCTCCAGAAATTCTTATTAATTCAGGTAGTATTTAAAAATATCAGAAGCCTGAGGACATTTGGTACATAGCTACAAAGTCCTCGGGGCTGAGAACTGGATTTACACTGTCTTTGCGTTATCAGGGAGTCACTCCTCAGATATACCTGGTCTACCTTTAATTCAGGAGATTCTAGGTCACAAACAGATTCAGCATTTGAAACTGAAGAAGAGATCGTGGGTTTCTGCTCAGATCTATATGTGTCCTATCATTCTATGTGTTGAAACCTAATATCCAATGTGATAGTATAAAGAGGCTACTAGAATATTTGGAGGAAGGACAGCCAGCTTTCACAGAAATGCAAAGGGACAGTTTCATGGTAGAGATGGAACCTATGCTAGTCTTACTCAGTAGGTGGCATTTAGATGTCTGTTGGAGTGGAGAGGATATACCTAGAGAACAGAATAGTGTAGCAAAGACCCCAGGACATGCTGAGAGCAGAGTCCCCAACATTGCCAAAGTTCAAAGAAGATGAGATGCCTCCCCTCTCCCTCTTCATAATACCATAAAATTATTTAGAAACCAAATAGTTGATGTCTAAGTATTTGTTGAGATAATCATTTAAGGAACTCCTGAAACAGAAGAAAGTGAACCAAGTTATTAAAACAACCAGAAAAGAGAGTATATGTAGAAGCACTATAAATATTGTTAGAAAGCTGCAAACACTCTATGTTGATGATTAATTTTTATTCTGGTTGTTGGAGGTTCTTCATCTGTAATATGGATTTGAGTTTCGTATCAGCCTTTGTGGTTTCTAGGATTTTGTTTTTCTTTGCATTTTATTGTGGTTTTTTTTTTTTTTAATTCAATTTAGTGTCTCTATACTCCTGGAGGTGAATTGTTCTTTCACTTGATTGTGAATATTCCCTCTTCCAAAGTGACTGATGGCATCTTCAAGAAAAAAAAAATCTATTGCTTAAGTGAATGACAGAGATCAGGTATCATTTAGATAAATGTGTGTTTTCTGCAATCAGCAAACCTATTTATAAGGAAAGATCATGGTGACAACAGTATGAAACATGTGGCTCATGCTTAGTGGTAAAATTATTCTTTCTTCTCTTTCAAATTTTAAAGTTATGCATTTCCAAGTTACTAACTAGTACAGTGCATTAGTAACGAGGTGAAATTAATTTTTTTCACCTTCCAAAGCAATACTTACCAGGATTTCAGATAGCTTTAATGCTGTTAAAGATCGTAAGCATGGGGAAAACTACAGTTTTGCCTTGAGTATTTCATTGTCTCTCATCTAGCATGCTTTATTTTGATTATTTCTTCCTAAATTATACCTTGAGGGTTCAATTAAATGATTCTTAAATATCTGAAGCATAATGGTGTCTTTACAGAGCACACCAAATTTTACTTATGTTTACTGAAAGTAGCATTTAAGTGGGATATTCAGGGGGCAGAAGTAAATATCAAGACATCATCAGGTTTTCTCTATCACTAGCTAAAAGAAAAATAAAATTTCTGTTTGGCAAAAATGCAATAATTTATTATTATTATTCCTAAAGCAAAATATTTGTCAGTCTTAGATTTCCTTGGCCAAGGATTCTATTTCAATATTCTAAATGCATAAGCAATTATTGTAGTAAGTAAATACATTAATAATATTTTATATCCAAAGTTTCAAGGACATAAGCTTTTTTCACTCCACATATTGAATGTTTTAGAAGGCAGTTTATCAAATCCCTAGAAATAGAATATCTAGAAATATATGTTAGAGAAAATAAAATAAAGTGTTGATATTCATATAAGTACTGAGAAGTACATCAGCATGAAATAAAATGAAACTAAATACTTAGCATCTCCATATGCCCTGTGATAATTTAGCAATCTTACTTTCAACACAAATTTCTGGTTTGTATCTGGTTGCTACTAATTTATAAACTATATTACAAAAAACCTATTAACTCACTATGTAATTCCCACTTCTGCTTATCCAACTATACTCTAACTTCTCAGCCAAGATTTTAATTGATTTTTGTAGTAGCCAGTTGTTAATAGGATAATTTGTCAATACAATAATAAAACAATTGTCTAAATGGCTCTAGGAGTTCAGTTCATCAGATAACAAAGTTGAGTTTTGTTTCCTTAATTGAATGCAGGTGTAGGATTTGCTGGATGAAAGATACAATTCCCTGTGGAACTGTGGAAATCTGGGTCAGAGATCACTGAAAAATTAGCTAAGCATGATGGGTCAACAGTGACCGAGACAGGTGTCCCAGCTTTATTTCTGTGTCACTTCCTGTGCTCTTAAACACTCAACTGTTGAGCTTGGGCATGTAGGTCAACACATGGGTTTCTGAGTCTGTAACAAATTAGAAGCCAGGAGAGGATTTCTGATAGTCACAAATGCACAATTCTAAACACCCGTCAGTGTTAACTTCTCAGGGTAAAAGTATTTCGCTTTATGTTTTGTGATTTTAAAGACGCTAGCAGATACACAAATGAGGTACTTTTCAAGAAAGGCAAAATAAAACATAAGACAATCATTCCTGCCCCAAAGGGACATAGAATTCTTGAGAAAAGAAAGTGATGCTTGATGAAATACATTCTCTCCTTTTAACAACATGCTGAAAATTTCAAAAGCTTTTAGTATTCTCTCCCAAGTCCATAACTATGCCTCTCACAGGTTTTTTTTCCTGTCATTTTTATTATACTGTTAAACAGTCAGCACTTGAGTCATATCTACACCTTATTACTGCTCTCGGTAATGACACAGGTGAGTCAGTTTTAAGCGTTTGCACCATAGTTAATGCACAACAGAGAATGGATACAAACCATCATTTTTGTCATGGAGAGGAATGCACTGCCTTAAGGACTTCTTCAGAGTATACAAACATATTAAATGAGCGAGCACACAGGGAAACCATCGTTTAATTGTGACCTTATTTATGTCTTCCTAACATACATGCACACATCCGCACACACACACCCTTCACATATTTTTTCTCACTAAAAACTATTTAAATTTGTGCAAGAGCTCTTACATCCAAAGTGAAGTCTAACTTGGGGAGGGGAGTTAAGACAAAGCAATTTACATTTGAAAAAAAATCAAAATGATATTCTATACAAATAGGATATCCATCCCTGTGGGGTGGAGGGAGAAGGGAAAAGAGCTATGCGCACTTGATCGAAACATTTGAACTAAACCTATATGATATCGTGTTCTGATAATGACTTGTGTTACTTGTTAAGAAATGTTTATATACCACTTGAGTCTACTTCGGTAGTATCCCCTTGGGGAAAAGCATATATTTTTCTCCTATTTGCTATCTTTTATAGATTCTAAAACCCATCATCTTTCACATTTAACCTCTGAAATTGGAATGTATCTTTAAAATCACTGTTTCTTTAGTTATTGGCAGCCTTGTTGTTTTCGCATCTTACTGGTTCACATGATAGTGGGGCAAATTATACAAAGATAATTTGAACAAATACATATGCAAGCTAGTCCTCATTTCTACGATAATAGTATCTCACCACTTGTGCCTCGCTTTTAACTGTGCTTATGCACGATCGTATGTGTTGATAATGTGACTGGAAAACAGGGACGCGAAGAAAACAGAATTTAACAGGAGCAGACACCACAATAGGTTTTGCTTCTGCACATGTGCATGTGATGTCACCAGGCTCCCAAATGGTTAATAAGACAAAGTACTTCACCCCATTAATGGATGCCTATTTGTCCAAAGGGTTTATTGACTTTAAGGAATATTAATTTTTTTAAATGACATGTTTTCTTAAGAGATTGCTAATCAAGGCAACTGGCAGTCCCACCTCCTTCCCCCCTCTTACTGGTGGGACAACGGAGCTGGAAATGGGACACTTGAGCTCACCAAGTCTAGTGGGTTAGAATCCCTCAGCCTCCTCAGAGACTGTGTGTGTCCAGATAGATGTGAGCGTCTGTGCTTCCTAGACACCAAGACCCAGGAGGGAACCAGACCTGAGAACCCCCTTCTGTCGGGGGCCTGACGTTTTCAAGAGGACATGGATCACTCAATCATACGGACTAGAGAATGTCTAGGTAGGAAACTCAGGGCTGTGGTCTAAATATTTGTGCCCCCACCTCTACCCAATTCATATGTTGTAACTTCACCCTCACTGTGATGCCTAATAAGGAGGTAGGGACTTTGAGGTGGTAGGACATAAAGACTCTGCCCTCATAAATGAGACTAGAGTCCTTATAAAAGGGACCCCAGAAACCTCCCTTACCCCTTCTACCATGTAAGGACACAACAGCAAGATGCCTGTCTATGAGCCAGAAAGTGGGCCCTCACCAGACACTGAAACTGCTGGTACCTTAATCTTGGACTTGCAGCCTTCGGAACTGTGAGAAATAAACTTCCATTGTTTATACGCCCCTTATTTTATGATAATGTGTTATAGTCACCCGGGTGGACTAAGAGAGAAGAACTAAATCGGCAATGAAGGGAACACCCAAAGGAAAATCTTCCGTGAGCAGACCTTCCTTCTTAAGCCTTTTATTGTGCTTAAATTCACTTCTGGTATTACCTGAGTTATGGTGGGGGGGAGGGTACGAACAGGGAAAGTGGGAAGTTCTGAGGTTTTGATTCCTGACCACAGCAGAATAGAGGAAGCAGATTCCCCACCCCACCCCAAAATGAAACATCTAGAAAGGACCCTCAGCTATTCCACAGAAACAGAGAGTTTCAGCCTCTGCTGACCCCAGAGCTCCACAGGTCAGTCTCAGAAAGAAGAAAGATAGGAGCAAATGCAACTTGGGTTTTACCAACAGAGACGCTCTATGGTAAGCCCTTAGATTTTCCATTTCACAGATGTGCAAATCAAGTCACAGGGACATGAAGTGATTTGTATTAGTATTTAGTTATCTTAAAAGGGCTAGAGCAAAGATAAAAGATCACTGTTGTGCAGTTTCTACATACATAACCCTATTCCTTCAAATAATTTACTATGAAGCTTGAAAAACAAAGAGAAGTTTCCCAAATGCCTGTCTCTCTGACCAGTTCTTTCCAATGACTCCGTCAATTGAAAATCTACTCTTGAATTGCAAGGTCACTATTTTAAGGCATAGAATTATAATCGCTTTCAAGTGTATTTTATACCACTTGACTGTATTTTTTTCTACTAAGTAAATTTTGATGTAGGTGCAATCATGTATTTCCCAAATAGTGGTTATTAAACTTTATTGCCTGAATTTTAAAAAATTCATTTAAAATCACATCAAGATTGGTTTTATTTTTACATACTCAAGTACAAATTAAGATCGGTTTTATTTTTACCCATACAAGTATATCCAAATCAAAGATGTATCAGTCACATTCAATATTCAAGTTCTTTATCAGGAAGCACACAAGCTATTAACAAAGGTTCTGACCTGGCAGAATAGAGAGACATCATAACAGAGGGATAGATGGGTGGAACCTTCCAGAGAGGTCTGCTTGATTTTGGTAGCTGAATAATCAAGACCAAAATTCTTATTTTGTCTATGTGCTAGATTATTTTTAGTTAGATCTGGATAATTTGGAAGTAAAGTGAGGGAGGGGAAATTGACTTAATTACTCAGATTGGTCAACTATATCCTAAATATTCACCAGCTAACTAAAAAATATCCACCTTCCGAAAATGAACCAAATAAATCCCAGTTATTCTTCCTTTTACATGCAAAGAATCTGCCCAGTTCTTGGTAATGACCATGGCTAGTTTCCTTTTTTCCTTATCAGGTGAATTTTCTGGCACTTCTAAAGGTAGAAGAGTACTTTGGTAGGTAAGTTCCTGGTTTGTTCTATTATGAGCAAAATCAAGTTAGACTTAGTGATTTTCTTCTGTGGTTTGAATCTCAATTCCTGACAATTAGAAAGATGATTTCTCCCTTGATGATGAAAATGTCTGCCAAATAAAGCTTTTTCAAAAGATTAAATTTCTTTCACCAAAATTCATTCCACAAAATATTTTCAAGTCTCCTATTACTAACGCCAAGCAACATTCTTGTTTGAGGTCCACATAAGCAGCATCCAGAAAGCTGTAACCAAAAGACTTATCTTGGCAGAGCATGGTCCCTTCAGCCTATACCCCCAGCACTTTGGGAGGCTGAAGTAGGAGGACTGCTTGGGACTAGAAGTTCAAGACCAGCACATTGGAGGACCCCATCTCTATGAAAAAAAATTGAAAAATTAGCCAGTCATGTTGGCATATACTTGCAGTCCTAGCTACTCCAGAAGCAAAGGTCAGAGAATCATGTGAGCCCAGAAATTCAAGGTTATAGGGATCTATAATTATACTACTGCACTCCAGGCCAGATGACACAGTGAGACTTTTCTCTTAAACAAAGACTCCACTTTTAGCAGTATGAAAGACAGATGAGGCCTTGCCTAAAATGTGCAATAGAGCTTAAACTCATTTTTCATTGACTAATAATTTACTATTACTTATTTTCGAAGCCTAATTTTAAAGTAGAACAAATGCCCATATTTTGAAGACCCTCACTAAAGTGAATTTTTTTAAAATAAAACAATTTCCAGTTGCAAATAAGGAAAAGAATTACTCGAAAACTTTAAATACCAGCTGGCCCCAATACAATTATACAAATGGAACACATCTAAAAATTATATGGGGCAATTTGAAGTGATTTCACATTTTTATATTTTAGAGTTGGCAAATGAATAGTTTTAGTCATAGTTTTTCTACTAAAATTAAATAAATGCTTCATTTTGTAGGTAAGCTCTGCAGTTTGATGCCAAACCCTGAATGCCAAGTCCATTGCAGAGAGTGCCAGAATGTCATTTACCTTTATTCAATTACAAAATGACTAGAGAAAGTATCTTTTCAATTCGGCTAGACTTATTCCCTGAAAGCTCTCATTGTTTTAGTTCATCTTGTTCTCTTTTAGCTTGAACTACAAGGTGAATACACTCTCATTTAGTATTAATTTTTTTAAAAAATGTTGTTTTTGTAGACAATGCAGGTGGGTAGCAAAAAACAGTTGTTGTTATTTGTTTCACAACAACCAGGCATTTACTGACACTTTAGGTTAAAAGAAGGCCTTGTCTGGTGTGTGGAATTGGTTAATATGGTGTAGTAGAAAGACACAAAGCAGCACAGGCTGGGTCCACCAAAGCTAGGTCATAGTATAGTGACAGTTCTAGAAAATGCCTAAATGTGTGCAAAAACTTGCTACTGAAGAAAGTGAAAAGTAGATCTAGTTACATTTAAATTTGTTGACCATTTTGGTCAAATCTCCATTTGACATTTTTTTTTTTTTTACTTCTCACCCATAGGTAATTTAAACTCCTCTTAGTTTGAAAGTGTTTTTGCCTGACTTGTTTAAATTATTCCTTCTTCTGACTTCTTTACTATGTAAAACAAAATAGATGGATGCCCTCCTTCCTTTGCAGAGGTTTGTTGTTTGGGGATCAAGGGGTAAGGCATTCAGAACATTTGAATACTTAACCTTGGATAGTTTATATTATAAATTATTATTATATGCACATTTACACACCATTGTCAATTTTCCATTGCTTTAATAACTGCAAAGAGACAGGGATAAATACTAAAGGCAATATAACGAGGATGTGTAGAGAAATTTGGCCTCTTCCATTCCAGCCCTGCCATTTATTTATATGATACCTCAGCAAGTTTCTGAACCTATCTGGGCTTATAGTTTCTTATCTGCAAAATGGGACAAAAATAGCCCCACACTAGGAAGGTATAGGGATATATTGGTTGTGAAAATTCATAAGAATGTAAAATTCATAATACGGTCTTAGAAACTATAAGCCATCACTATTCTTACTATCAAAACTATCAAATGAGGTTCCACGATCACTTAATGATGTTCAATGGGTTACATTTTGGAGGAAAAATAACTATTGGCAAATCTTATGTGTCAATGACTATAAAGGCAATTTTAATTAAAATTTAGGTTTAACCTAAATGTTGTAATTATATTTATATTACTTGTCCTCTTATGTTTATATAAATGTCCTAGAGATATAGTAGTTTGCTACCAAAAAGATGAGTGTATTTTAGTGGTAATAATGTAATGAAAATTGTGGCCCTAGATTTTCAATTGATCTGTTCTTTTTTTAATTTTTTCATAATGAATCTTCGGTAATATGTTCCAATGAATTCTAGCTTTTCTTTACATCATTTGTTTTCCAAACCAAATGTTGATTTTTCTGGATGTATCTTCAGATCATGCATGGGGAAAAAAAGATTTTTCAGAATATTTAGCTGGGTTTTGGGTCAGTGTGTGGTTAAGGAAAAATGCTCTCGTGTTGTTTACTAAAATGCATTCAAATATAAATAATTAAACTCTCTTAAAGCTGTAGCTGATAATGTCAAAAAAAAGGAAACGAAAACCTAGTGGTCAAAATGTGGAATGAAGTGTGTGTGTGTGTGTGTGTATGTGTGTGTGAGAGAGAGAGAGAGAGTGTATGTATGAAATTGTGCTCCTCTTAAGGCTGCAGAGGGCATACGTTGTTTTCAAGCAAGCCTCGGACTCCTACAGCTCCAGCTGTCATGTGTAATTAAACATTTGGCCTCCACAATTACTCTACAGTGTACATATGCCAGCATTTCAAGCCTGGAATATGCATTTCAAAGAAGAATAATTCCCTGGAAATCCTAAATTGACAGGAGCAAAGACAGCCTGAAGGAAAGTAGTCAGCAAAAACTGTAAGGTCGGGATCTGATGATTAAAAAAGAAACTTCAAGAAGAACTTCAACCCTTAACTAAACCAATGGGAAAAGGAACGACAGTTGGCAAGCAGATTTCTGCAGAGGGATTCTGATGAGGGAACCTCTTGGGGTAATTTAATATTATCAGCGTGGTTCACCTTGCTATATTCTGCCTTACTATTAATATCATTTAAACAGATATTTTTCTTAAAGCGCATTTGGCCTCACTTATTTCTTTGGGAATCTTTAAATTATTAAATTTGACGATTCATGTTGAGTCTGTAGTTGATTTATCAGAAAGCATTCCTCTCCACCCCTCTGTCTCTTTCCCCCATAGTTCCTGCAATACAGATGATTCCACTTACAAGTAGATGGCGGTATTTTAGGGAAAAAAAAAATGCAATGCTGACTTGACATTTTTACTGCAAATCCTTGTTTGTAGCAATTTGTTTAAATTCCATTTCCAATTAGAGATGAATAAAACCCAGATACTTAACTTTTCATTAATACGCAGTTTTTGTTTTTAATGGAAAGATTTGGAGTGATTCATATATAAAACTGACATTAAGTTTCAGGTTGGTCTGAATGTGCATAAAAATAAGGTATTTTCAGATGGCTTCAAAATAATAGAAAGAAGGAAAGATCAGGGATCTTGTTCCAGCCTCCCCTATGTGAAAAGGTGCTAATTCATAGGCATGCTAGAGTCACCCCACACTTAGTGGCAAGCCCTATCTAAAGGTAAATATTTGGGGTGCAATGCTCTACTCTACTTTGTAATTTTTCTGGAAAGTCTATGAGCCTATTCAGAAGAGTCCAATTATGCTCAGCGCCTATGGCTCAACGGGCTAAGGCGCCAGCCACGTACACATGAGCTGGAGGGTTCAAATCCGGCCGGACCACCAAACAACAATGACGGCTGCAACCAAAAAATGGCCGGGCGTTGTGGCGGGTGCCTTGTAGTCCCAGCTACTTGGGAGGCGGAGGCAGAAGACTCGCTTGAGCCCAGGAGTTGGAGGTTGCTGTGAGCTGTGATGCCACAGCACTCTATCCAGGGTGACAGCTTGAGGCTCTGTCTCAAAAAAAAAAAAAAAAGAAAAGAAAAGTCCAATTAAATTACTCATGATGTTATTTGGTAGGGGGGGTGGGTATTTTATAAGAACTTGACCAGACTAAATGTAAGTACTTGTCATTTGTCTCCACAAATCTACCAGTACAGAAAAGAATATCTTATTATTCTTTTCTTATCTAATCTAAATTTGTGTTATTAAATATCCCTAAAAATAATAAAAACTAGTAATATTTCCAATCCCCCACCTCTCTCACCCTTGCTGAGAAAATTTACCATCATTTAAGCCATTATGCAGTGTTGAAGGGAAATGACAGATGAAACTTACAAATGTTTTTCAAAAGGAAAAGAAAAGTTTTGGACAGAGTGAACTAATCAATCTGTACATTAAACAGAAAAGTCTCCAAAGTTTCCAATGTGGTAAAGAGAGAATCAATCAAAGCAACATCTGCATTTCTCTTCACTTGGTAAATATTTAAGGTTTATCTATACTTTAATCTCATCATTATAATATCATTATAATTATGCAAGAGAAATTTAATCTGGATCTTAAACTTTAGGTAGAGGCAGCAAAACACATTCCAGTAATTTAAGATGAGGAATTTGAATCCCCGTACGCAAAGGTATATACACAAATGAATAAAGCAAAGGACAATTTGCAGATAAACTGATAACATTCTTAGGTTATTGATCCAATTATCTTTATCTGATAAAGCAAATCTAAAGTTTTAGCACCTAGATTGTCTCAGGTTACAGGATTTAGCCTATTCCTATGAGCTTTTTGAATAAACAGCCTACTTCATTAAAGATAAATAAAGTATTCTCATGACAGTTTTGAATATTCACCTTGAAGATCCATAACATGCTATAATTGGTAATTTGCTGGTGTATCTATTAGAACACCACCCACTCCATGCAGCAACTGCTGTGAAAAGATTATTCAGGGACACACAATGTGGGTATTTTATGAATGTTCTCTTCATCTTGTGGATTTCACAATGTGGAAGTTTACTTTTTCATTGGTCCTTAAAAGAGGCCGCAGGAAAGGAAAAGACTGGAGAAACGGTGATGAAGAAGAAAAAGGAGAGGGAGAAGAGGTGAGGAGGAGAAGGAGGAAGAGACGTCAAAGTTCTTTTGGTGAATAGAAGAGTATAATGTTCACTTTTGGGACTTGATTGACATTTGAACAATGCTTTCAGATAGTCTATATGGAAAAAGGGAACAAAAAGATTTGTGAGAATATTTCCCTTGACTATGAACTTCAGCTGATGACATCACCATTTGTGAGGATATGGGCAAGATAGCCAGAGTAATTTAGGAAAAAATCTGTTTTTGTTATTTTTTTTAAAGTAAGGGTGCTAGCATGGAGGTGCTTATATGACCACTTCTGTCTAGAGTTGCCATATAAAACACAGCAAATCCCAATAATTTTGAGTCTCAGGAAAAAAAAAAGTGTAAGTATGTCCCATGTACTATTTAGGATATTGTTGTATTAAAAATTACTTGTTGTTTATTTGAAATTCAGTTTTAACTGACAGACATATACATATATGTGTGTATATGTGATTTATTTATACATATTATATACTGGGGGTGCCAAAAAAATGTACACCCATTTTAAGAGGTGTGTTGTCTATGTATTATTTTTCAAAGTTGAATTCAATTATGGTAGCAATGTGAAGTATGATGTTTCCTCAAAAGATGGCATTAATCAAATGGATGCTCACATCACCATGGGACAGGCAGGATAGTCAAAGAAAATAGAAGCTCTGTTGTCACTGGAGGAGTGCAAGGCCATTATGAAGTAGTTGAAATTTGAGGACACCGTGGAAGGAGGAGGACAATGGAGGCCTGTGTATGCAGCAGAATCTCAAACACACCTAACAACTGCACACTTTTACTTAAGTGTGAGACACATGGTGTTGCGTGTGATGTGCCAAGGTAAGAAACAGGGGACCTCACACAGCAACAAGTCCTGCTTCTTCTGGTATGGTGTTTGAACAGTTCACATGCTCATCACAGAAGTCTACCAGAGTGCACATGAGACAGGATCTAGCAGAACAAGGATACAACACATTATTTTATTTATTTTTATTTTTTTGCAGTTTTTGGCCAGGGCTGGGTTTGAACCCATCACCTCCAGTGTACGGGGCTGGTGCCCCACTCCTTTGAGCCACAGGTGCTGCCCAACACATTCTTAAAACAGAAAAATAGAAACTTTCATTCCGAGATTACTACGTGCACCTTGATGAGAAATTGCTGGGACAAGGGATAGGCCCAACAGGTGTGGTCCTCCATTTTCCTGACTTAACATCTCTTGACTTCTACGTATGGAGGACCTTAAAGGATGTGGTGTACTACAGAAAACCGGTACACTGGTGGTACTTCAGGAAGAAATTAAAATAGCATGTCAGCAGTACAAGTGCTCACTTGGGTCAACATTGCTCCAGTGGTCGTTCTCCTTAATCAGAAACATCTGGATGCTGCCGTTAACCACTTTGAGTACCTCTTGTAATTGCAGAAGTCAAATTGTAGAGGATGACTTGAATTCATCTTTATTTTCAGTATATATTGAAAATTACAATTTTAGTAAATTTTTTTCTTTCTTAAAATGTGAATATATTTTTTGACACCCTCTGTGTATCAATATGGCAATTCTACGCCAATTCATCCTTTTATTGAGGATTCTAGAGACTAAAAGAAGGCAATAAAAAAGAATGAAATCTATACAAATTGGAAAGGAGTGACTTAAATGCTTGTATTCACAGGTGACATTTTGACACACTTAGACAATATCAAAAATCTCAAAATATCAACTAGAAATAATAAATAAGTTTAGCAGAATCGCTGAACACAAAATGAATAAATCAAGATGCTATATAGATGAACTTCTATACAGCACCGAGAAAAAACTGGCAATTGAAAATTTTTAAAAAGTATTAACTTTTATAACTCAAAGATGAACTATTTACACGCAAGTCTGTCAAAACATGTGATGACAACCATAAAACACTGATGAAACAAATCCAAAAAAGCCCCAGCTCAAGAGGTACTGTGTGAGTGGTTACAGGACTCAGTGTTATGAAGATGTCAGTTTTCATGCTAACCTATAGATTGATTCCAGTCCCCAACAAAATTCCAGTAGAATTTCTTTATTTTCAGAAACTGACATACTGATTTTAAGATTCACATGTAAGGGCTCGGCGCCTGTGGCTCAACGGGCTAAGATGCCACCCACATACATCTGAGCTGGCGGGTTTGAATCCAGCCCAGGCCCGCCAAACAATGATGGCTGCAACCAAAAAATGGCCGGGCATTGTGGGGGGTGCCTGTAGTCCCAGCTACTTGGGAGGCAGAGGCAGGAGACTCGCTTGAGCCCAAGAATTGGAGGTTGCTGTGAGCTGTGATGCCACAGCACTCTATCCAGGGTGACAGCTTGAGGCTCTGTCTAAAAAAAAAAAAAAGATTCACATGTAAGGGGAAATGAAGTAAAGTAACTAAAATAATTTTGAAAAAAAAAAAAATTACAAGTTGGAGGACTAGCATTACCTAATTTCCAATATGCTATATAAAGCTGTAACAATCAGGACGATGTGGTCCTGGGAAAAGGACAAAAGGACAGACACACTTGGGAGGGAAAGTCTCAAAATGTCCCACACTGTCAGGTCAAATGATTGTTGACAAAGGTGTAAAATTATATGGGAGAAAGAGGGTTTTCTTCAACAGGAAGATCTGTGACCATTGGATATTCATATGCAAACAAAAGAAAAACAACCTCTTCTCACAGTTCTATAGGCTGGGGGGAAACAAAGAAAGAGAACCTTTTCATGTAAGCATATCGCAAACAAAAAGGAATCATAGACTGAAATATAAAGCTTAAAACTGTAAAGCATCTTAAAGGAATCATAGGAAAAGATAATGTTAGTCTGGGAGGCAGCGAAAGGTTTTAAAGATGAAATTTTAAATCTGATAAATTAAAGAAAAAAATGATATTTAGACTTCATCCAACTTAAAACCTTCTGCTCTTTGAAAGACACTGTTAATAGAACAAAAGGAAAATACACAGACTGTTAGAAAATATTCCTAGAAAACACATCTGCATATATACTATCTAAGCAACACTCAATAATAAGAAATCAAATAAGTTGGTAAAAAAAGTAGACAAAGGATTTGAATAAATATTTAACTAAAAAAGACATATGTATGTGGGTAGTAAATAAATGCATGAAAAGAAACTCAACACAAGTAGTCACTAAGGATGTACAATTTAAATTACAATGTTATAATACTATACACCCCCCTAGAAGGGTTATTTAAAATCTGACAATACCAACTCTGGTGAGAATGTGAAATAACCCAATGACCAGAGCTCATATATAGCTGGCAATAATGCAAAATGGTTTAGCCACTTAGGAAAAGAGTTTGATAGTTTTGTAGAAAGTTAATTTTTTAGATGATTGATTAAGCACAGCATGGAGTGAAATAGCCTCACTCCCAGGCATATGACAAAGATATATAAAAACTTATATTTAAACAAAAATTTTATATGCACATTTTCAAGCCTGTATTCCTAACCACTGAGAACTGGAAATAATCTAGGAGTCCTTCAAATGTTAAATGCATTTAAAAACAACTGTTAGACTCACACGATGGAACGTTAGTCAGCATTAAAGAGAACAGGTTGCTGATCAAAGCAGTGTGGATGTATTGTAAAGACAGTATCCAGGTAAGAAAAGCAAGACTCAAGACCATATCCTGTATATTTTGTGTATGTGGTATTCTCAAAAACCAAAACTACACAGTCAAAAAAAGTCCAGTGGTTGAGATTGGGAGTGGTGGCTCACACCTATAATCCCAGCTGTCTGGGAGGCCAAGGTGGGAGGATTCCTTGAACTCAGCAGTTTAAAACCAACCTGAGCAAGAGTGAGATCCCATCTCTACCAAAAATAGAAAAATTAGCCAGGCCTTGTGGAAGGCGCCCATAGTCCCAGCTGCTTGGGAGGTAGGAGGACCACTTGAACCCATGGGTTTGGAATTGCTGTGAGCTATTATGCCACAGTATTCTAGCCTGGGGAACAGAGTGAGACTCGTCTCAAAAAACAAAACAAAAAAAGTCCAGTGGTTGCCAGGCCCAGGATAGAGAAGGGATAGACTACAAAGGGGCTCACGGGACACGGGAACTTGCAGTATGATGGAATAATTCTCTCTCTTCTGATGTGTGGTGGTGGGAACACATCTTTAATTATTTTTAATGCTTATTCAAGAGTGAACTAAAATGTCTTTTTATTCAGGTAAATTGTACCACAATAAATAAAAGTGAACTGGTACGATTTACGAATGATTAAAAGGGAGAAATAATACCATTGTAGAGGTGAAAGATAAATTTAAATACAAAAATGAAACTGTTTAGATTAGTGGTATCCAACCTTTTTTTTTCTCTGCCACATACTTAAAGAATAAGAGTTATCTTGGGCCACACATTAAGTATATAAACATTAACGAAAGCTAATTAGCAAAAAATAAAAGGTACCTGCATATTTTTTGTGACATGGAACACCACAGATAAGCAAAAAAAGTCCTCACAAAATGTGCATGAAGCCCCAGAGACTGCGGGTTGGACCACTCTGGTTTAGATCATCAGACTATGGGGGCAGATTTGAGGGAAAAAATGTGAAATAAAATGAAATGGAATAAACAATTGTATATGGACAATACACTGGGCACTAGATAAAAAGAGATCCAACATACGAAAAAACTAATGAATAAAACTAAAGAAAGTACAGGAAAAAATGGTATTCAAAGACATGAGGAGAAATGTTTTTTAAATTCACAACGTGACTTTACAAATCCAATGAGAGCTTTCTTTTTCAATTTTAAAAACAAAAACTGATAGAGTTGATTCTGGTCAAGTCACTTAATTTCAAAGCTAAACTATGAGCAACTTATCAGGAAAGCAAATCACCTATACAGACCAACGTCATGGTAGCCCAGGCTTCTGCACAACAATGCGACGTTCCTGTGGACAGGAGATCAATGTCAAGGAAGATCTGAAGGAAAGAATGTTTCAGGAATTTTCTAATCAGATGAGGTTTCCTTTAAGTTCAAAGGCACCAAATAGACACCAATAATCCCTTTAAGAAAAAATAAAAGTAAGTTATTTGAGGATAGAATTCAACCAATCAAGAGAAGAAACAAAATAAAGAACTAAACAATGGAGACTTTAGGTCAAGAGCTGAAAGTGAATGTGGAGTTATTAAAAATATAAATCCAAATTAAATGTGCAATATACAATGCTAAATGTACAATGTGCTATCTGAAATGGTGGTGATTCAGAGACAAAACTAGGGGAGGCTCAGGCCAAATTCAATGAAAGGGGATAGAGACATTCCTGGGGCACAGATGGGAGCTGCACCAAGAATGGTTTGGGGGCTTTTATACTGGGAAGAGAGGGAGGGAGATTCCACAGGTCGCTGGAAGGCTTTGGTGGGCTAGGGTATTTCAGGGGGAAATCATGGGGT
Source organism: Perodicticus potto (assembly GCA_963574655.1). Taxonomy (NCBI): domain Eukaryota; kingdom Metazoa; phylum Chordata; class Mammalia; order Primates; family Lorisidae; genus Perodicticus; species Perodicticus potto. Next base: position 26,134 of record CAUYRH010021222.1, on the reverse strand, counting down.
GGGGCCAAGTAGCCCTTTTGTTCTGGAAGGGGAGGTGGGGAACGGATTTAGGCACCTAACACTATCAAATATGTTGACATCTAAAAAGAAATCTACAACTAACAGAAATCAGAAAATGTGAGGCTAGATTATATAAGGAACTTTAATTGAATTCATTATTTCATTTTTCTTAGCAGGAAGACATTACATACTGTCAAAACTGAAATACATAATTACCAAACATGAACAAATGACTCTGATACCCAAAAAGTTTCCATTTATATTTAGAAGTATTCTCTAGAACTTTCTTAGATGGGCCATGCACAGTAGCATGCATCTATAGTTCCAGCTGTTTGGGAGGTTGAGGCAGGAAGATCACTTGAGCCCAGGAGTTCAAGGCCATGATGTGCCTGTGACTAGTTACTGCCCTCCAAAATTGGGCAACATGGTAAGACCCTATCTCTAGAAGAAACAAATAAATAACTAATTAGAAAATAATAAATTCTTAGATGAATTAGCATCTTGATATTCAACCACTATTTCAATTTCATTTTTTTCTATTTTCAGATAAAATAAAAATTAGTAGTTTATATGAAACACCTGTACATTGTGTTCCATTTTTGTAATTTTTTTCTACGTATGATTATATCTGTCTATTCCTCTATCATCCTATTCATATATATAAAGAGAGAGAGATCCCAAGTCATCTCTACTTGAGAGAGGATACCTGGGAAGGATGAGGTCTAGGAGAACAGAAGTTACCCTGTTCCTAAGAAGACCCCAAGGATACTCCTGCAGACTACCCCTCCCCATGGTAACTGATCTCTTAGAGATTTGTAGAAACTTAATTTCCTTCGACCTGGAAATTTCTGCTTCTGTGAAATCCTATAGTTCTGTGGGGGCTGGAACAGATTCTGCTGCTTGGTTCAAATTGACCAATGAGAAAGTTTCCTATGGGCGGGAACTTTTTGACTGGAGATAAAAAGGGAAAGACCAAGCCAGTTGGGAAGTATGGCCATTTTGAATTCTTCTATGCCGTTTGCTCCTCTGGCTGAAATAAAGCCCTTCCTCTCATAAAAATGGTGTTTGGGTGCTCTTTCTTTCTGTTAGACCTCGTCTTACTGCAACATATCAAATATTGACAGAGTTTATTTCTGGGTAAAGGGAAATAAGAGTATTTCTTGATTTGTTCTTCATATTTTTCTGTATTAAGTTTTTCGGTAATGAGCATAATTGTTTCATACAAGTAATAATTTTATGTGTAAAAATTGTAGGAAGCACTTGTTTTGTGTAATATATAGTTAAAATGAAAGCCCTGAAGAGATAGGACATCTTCATTGTTTTAGTTTTTTTTATTTTTAGGCATGTTTCTGATTATGTCAAATAATAGAATGAATCAGTAGTGTTTGGAAAACAGTTTTCTTTTGCATGTCAAAACTTCCAGTATATTAATGATGGCAAGGAATGATGGCAAGATAGTGTTTGGGGTCAGAAGGAAAGAGCGCCTTCATCAGTTAGGACGTCTGTCTTGATGAGAAGGTAGAGCACATAAATGGACTTTTTTTTTTTTTTTTTTTTGAGATGAGAGAGGATACCCAAGAAGGGTAAGATCTAGGAGAACAGGTCTTCTCAAGGAGACCACAAGGATACACTTGCAGGGTCCTCTCCATAGTGACTCAGCTCTTGAGAATTCGTAACTTGGAAATTTCCGCTTCTGTGAAATTCTGTAATTCTGTGGGAGCTGGAATAGCATCTCCTGCTTGATTCAAACTGGCCAATGAAAAAGGGACCTATGGGTTGGAACTTTTCGACTGTAGATAAAAAGAGAAAGACCAGGCCAGTCGGAGAACACGGTCATTGGGAATCCTATTATGCCCTAAGCTCCTAGCAGGTGAATAAAGCCCTTCCTCTTATAAACATGGTGTTTGGGTGCTCTTTCTCTCTCGGCTGGGCCTCGTCTTCCTGCAACAGAGACATAGAGTCTCACTTTGACACCCTGGGAAGAGTGCTATGGCATCATAGCTCACAGCAATCTCAAACTCTTGGGCTCAAGCCATCCTCTTGCTTTAGCCTCCGGATTATCTGGGACTACAGGTGCCCACCAGGATGCCTGGCTATATTTTAGAGACAGGGTCTCATGCTTCCTCAGGCTGGTCTCAAACTCTTGAGCTCAAGAAATCCACCTGCCTCAGCCTCCCAGAGTGGTAGAATTACAGGCTTGAGCCACTGCACCTGGCCCACATGTATTGATTTTAGAAAAGAATATATATACATTATCATAGAGGTATATTTATAATATCACTAAGGTTCTGAAAGAAAAGAATATTACTGAAGGATACTCTGCCATTCATGGAGTTTTACCCCCAAATACGGTAAATTTTGAATTCTTCCATGCCATTTGCTCCGCTGGCTGGCTGAAATAAAGTCCTTCTTATAAACATGGTGTTTAGAGACTCTTTCTCTCCATTGAGCCTCCTCTTCCTGCAACATACCACATATTGACAGAGTTTATTTCTGGGTAAAGGGAAATAAGAGTATTTCTTGATTTGCCATCACAAAATAAAGCAATTTGGCATTTGAGAAAACAGCAGAAGCTGAATGTCAATCTCACCTTCTTCCACCTTTCTTCTCTGGAAGGAAGGCATAAAAGAATTCTCTGACTTTATCTAAATGAAGGTCATTAAGACTTTCATTAATACCTTTATCTCTGAAGACAGGAGGACACAGAAGAATGTAAACAAATAGGTTTTGCTAAGTTGTCCCAGTTTATTACCATTAGATCCTTCCCTCTTTGTCCACTCATACTTCACAACTACCTACCCTTATGTTATGTTATGGAACCTAAGGGTAAAAATGTGCAAATTTACCTTTTTTCTATGGGTCTTTATTGCTGATCATCTCCTGCATTACATAAAATTTACATTTTTAAAAATGTGTATGCTCTTTTTTTGTTAGTCTGTGTTTTGTTATTGGTAACTTAGCCATGAACTTAACGATTGTCAAGAAATAAAATCTTTTTTCCCCTATGTAATCATCACTATAACTCCTGTTTTTATATCAATGAAGGGGATTTAAAGAGAAAACCTACATCTCCTTAAAGAAGATCTAATTTGTCATGAATGACAGCTAGGAGAACTGCAGATATTGACAGTGCTCTTAGTGTGGGCTGAGCCGGAGGTGAGGACCCTGCTATTGGAAACTGAAGGAAGAGGGACCTTTGTTATGTAGCAGCAGAAAGCTTAACAGAATTGTTCTGAATTGGGGGGGAAATATTTGCAAAAAGTGAACTTGGATACAGAAGTGAGATTTCCAAGAAAGATGTTGAAAGCTTCTCTGATTTCTTCACGCTACTAATAGTCCAAGGTGAAAAGAGAGAGATACATTAAACAAAATACTTTTAAGTAAAAACAAATCAAGAATTGATGATCTAAACAATGATTGGATTTTCCAGATGGCAAAAGACAGTAAAATGGAGAGGATAATTAAAAAGGGTGAGGTAGACTAAAAACTAAGGGAGTAGCTGAATAATTTTTTTAAAACCAAAACCTCAGAAATATCAAAATTTCAGCTTGTTGAGTCACGTAAATGCTTTTTAAAGGAATTGGGGGGGGGGGAGTCTCATAGATTTCCCCTTAATCAAACCAGAAGCGCTGTTCGAAGATTAAGAATGTGGTCCCTCTCCTGATCCAGGATTCCACCATTCAGGGCTGGGCAGGGACCCCTACTTTCTAGGCCTGAGTGAGCTCAGAAATCAGTCTCGTCACAGAGTCCCCTCTCTAGGCCCTTTCCAAACTGCATTCTCCAGGCTCAAGCAAGGTCATGAAAAAAGCAGCCTGATTGGTATAGTATGCCATCTGGGTGGTTCCTACTGGAGTAGGAAGCACACCCTCTAATGCCTAGCCTGAGGGAAGGACTACCAGGACTGCATTCTGTTGATAATTTTAGGATTATTTTCTGCTTGGAAACCCCTGGCTACTTGTGACATGTTCTGGACCTCTATTCTCCAAATGCGCCCTGCCCACAGGACAAGAAAAGCAATACACAACCCCCTAGACAGGGGGCCCAAATGGGCTTCCCACTTGGGTTTCCCCCTTGGTTGCTGGAGGTTCTGTTCCCCCTCTTTCTCTTATCTATCTCTTTTATCTTTCAATAAACTCTGTCCTTTCACTTACTTGAGTGGTCCCTGTTTTCCTTCTTTGAACTCCAAGATCAAGGACCGGACACAGAGAGGAATTCCAGCTATACAGCCATCTCAGCAGAAGCCAAAGATAGAGAACGGATTGCTTCAAAAAGAATTGTGGATATTCCTATTGTAACTAAGTGAACCTCCATGAAATTCACACAAAGCCCACAAGGTTCTTGAGAACTGTATACCAGCAGAAATATTGCTAGCTTGGACTTAATGGGACAGAGGGAAGAAAATGAAAGAAGGCTCTCAGACCCTCCAAACTCTATTGATAGGAAGTGAGCTGTAAATACTGAATTGATTATGACCTTAACTGGGGTTATCTGGGTGGATCTAATCTAATCACACAAGTCACTAAAAGCAGAGAAAACTCTCTGATTATAATCAAAGAGATAGGCAGAAGTAGTCAGAGACATTCAAGCATGAGACTCAACAGCCTACGGTTGTTGGAGAAAACCACTTGGAAAGCATGAAACACACAGACACGTTCTAGCAGCAGCAAAGACCAGAGTCCCCCACAGACATAAAGTGAACAAAACTTCAGTCCTACAACCAAAAGGAACGGCATTTGGCTGACCAGCAACCTGAAGGACAAGGGAAGGAGATAATCCTCTTCAGGGCCTCCTGTAAGGAATACAACCCTACCGACACCTCTGAAACATACACAGAGCATCCAGCCCACCTCATCTGCCACACTACAGAAACTGTGCCATAAAAGTTGTGCTGTTTTAAGCCACTAAGTGTATATAATACATTACATCAGCCATAGAAAACTAATACAGCCCCATGTGATTTGCATATAAAGAAAGAAATATCTAACAGCTGCATAAAAGAGGAAATCTCACTTGAGGCACCCCACTATGAGATTCAGAATGTGACCCACAACTCTTTTAATTGATTCAATCAATTAATGAGGCAACATAATGGAAACCTGTTTTGGATGATTAAAATGTTAAAGCTTTTCTGGAGGTGTTCTGTGCAAGGAATGAAGAGGACGGACACAGTCTGTGCCGGGGCACTGAGGGGCTCAGGGAGGAGTCCCCTGGAGCAAAGCTGGGGTCTGTATTTATTATCATAAAACAGGAAGAAATAGATAAAAGCTGCTTATCAGACATCCCACTGATGAGGGAGGACTTGGAGAAGGTCGGATAGAATACCTCCACCTTTGTGCAAAACAGCAGACCTCGAGCCCTTGACATTTGCCTCCAGTGTCAAGAGACCTTGGGAATCCAGAGAATCTTTAGCACAGCCCTCAGGCCCACGATGGCCACACCCCACACATACAGTCTCTCTTGGAGGTCGGTTTTCTCCCCTCCTGCTCATACACAACTCACATGCCATTCTCACGACTCTTCAGGTCTCTCAAGCAGAAAGTGAGCCTATATCAAGGTCAGGGAACAATTTTCCCTGTACTTTTCCATATTTAATATTATGAAACCCACAGAGGAAAGCAGCCTCCTGGATGACTCCCCAGTGTTCCACATCTCCTGGTGCCTCATTTTTACTACACTGTACCAGGGATTTCTGTGTGACCAATAAAATAGGGCAGAAGTGATGGTGTGTCATCTCCATTATTTACGTTTTAAAAAGCACTGAAGCTTTTTTCTTGGTCTCTCTCTGACTCTCTCTCCTGTCACATTTGTTCTGGTGCGCAGAGACTTTTGTATCATAAGCAGCCCTGTAGCGATGCCTGTTCAGCCAGAAACTCAAGTCCCGGCCATAAGTCACGTAGGTGCACTTGAAGTGGACCACCAGCCCAGCCAGGCTTCTGGATAACTGCAGCCCTTACCCACACCTTGATTGCAAACTGGTGAGAGATTCTGAGCCAGAAGTGCCCAGCCAAGCCAGACCCATATTCCTGACCCACAGCAACTGAGTGAGATGGCTACTGGTTAGCTTTAGTTGTGAAGTTGGAGTAACATGCTACACAGCATTACATTAGTGTACCCCCTTAAGTCCTTTCTCAAGCCATTATCTATATAAAATAAGCATTAAACTCAGTAGGCCTCCCAGAGAACTCCTCGAAGCACATCAAAGCAAGCTTAATCATCCTGGGGCCAAGAACCAGCCACCTAGATACCACTCCTATCGACCAAAGCACGTGGAAACAATTCAAATCAGCCAATCCTAAATGTTTGTCCTGCCCTGTGTCATCTTTTATGTGGAAACTTCAATAATGGCAGTGATCTAACCACATGGCCCTGAATGATGCATTAGACCTCCTGTCTGCACAACCTGTGAGAAGAATAAACATTTTTTTCCTTAAAAAGAAAAAATGAAGAATTAATCAGGTCACCTTCAAATAAACTTACATTAACTTCATTTAGAGCAAACTCATATAAGTCAATATGTCATCACTACTAGACTCCACCAGGGCAAAGACCATAGCCCATGTTTGCCATCGTCTGTTGCTTAACATCATGCTTAAGACACACACACGTAATGTTTTTGAAAAAATTATTGATCAGATGAATGCACAAGTTGTTAAACTATTGTTGCTTATTTCATCAGCCTCGATAATGATCTCCTCCTCCTTCATTGGCAGAGGTTTGAATAATTCTTGCCTTGTTACCCGTGTGCTTATTGGCACTCCATCCGAGAGTTAGCAGCAACTCCCAACTATTTATCATCTATCACTACCGATCAAGGTCATCTAGAAAAAAACTACATGTTTTCAGGAAAATGGACCAAAAACCTACCTTAAAGAAGCCAGCGATGGGCAGGATATTCAGAATTTGGCCCCAAAATGAGGCTGCCTGAAAATGGCATCGGAGTTCTCAAATTTTTGGTGGTGATCTCCTATGTTGCTCCCATTTGGCACTTCTTGATTAAAATAATCGCTTCAAATTGCCCCCTTGGGATGCACTTTGCAGGTGTGCCTACTGGAATAACAATGAGGCCAAAGTCATATTGAGTCATTACTATCACTCAAAGATGAGCTCCCTAAGTCTTCTCACTGCCACTGCAGCAGGAACATGCACATCACGAGTTATTTTGGGTTTTGCTCGTAGCTCTTTAAATCAAAGCTTATCAAGGAAGTCTCTGCTTGTGGAGTCACTGACACCTCTACTACCTATTTTTTTTTTTCAATAGACCAGCAGCAGGAGAAAAAATGAGCATAGCTCAGACTCATTAAAACTGATTGCCAAGGCACCTGCTAAGTAAGTGCTATCAATACCAATGTCCTTTGATCAGATTTCTGTGTTTCCTGTAACACAGCTGTTGAAGGGCAACAGCTCTATGAGCTGCAAATGATAATATTAGGAAAGAAAGGTGATTGTTCACAAATACTGATGTGCGATGGATTATTTGACTAAAATGTTTTTATTCAAAAAGCTGGAGAGTCGTTGAGAGGAAGGCGGGGCATAAAACATTTGCAAAAATGCGCTTCAGCGATGATCTCTGACTGCTATTTTGACCGAAGCAGTAGATTCATAGAGGAAAAAAAAATCATGAAAATATGTTGTGGCAAGTGGGATTTACCCTTTAATCATTGTCTATTTCCTCTCTTCCCTATTATGACTTTCTATCTATATGTCTATGTATCCAAATATTTTGCTAAGTGGGAAGAGGTTTCAATGGAATAAAATTGCACAGCTGTGCTCTTGGGAAATTGCTTTATATATAATAATGAATAAGCTCCTTTTAAAGTTTGGTTATTTGAATCAAACAAGCCATCTAACATTTCATTACTTAGGGGGACCTTTTATAAAGCCTGTGATGTAAATAACTAGGCAGTAATAATCACAGAGATACATTTCTTCTAACAACGAGATTCAAAATATTGCAAATAATTAGTTAGTTTTCATGGATTATATATATAATTTAAATAATATATATAAATGTGTATGTGTGTGGACTCACACCCATACTAGGGTGTGAAAATAATACTAGGAGGTAAAAATAATCTGGAAATAATACATTCAAATTCAAAAAGCAATAAAGTCAAAATTTCTGCCTTGGTTTTTTGGTTATAATGTCTTTGTGAAAGTGAAGGGATGAACTCAGAGGTGAAAAGAACCATAACAAAAACCTTTAGCATTAATTGCCAAAATAACTAAAATTTCAGTGAGTCTCCTGGCCTTACATGAGGTTTCCAGATAAAAGAGAGGATACAGTTAAATTTGAATTTTTGATAAACCACAAAAGATGTGTGTCACAGATATTACAGGAACTATGCTTATATTACATGGGATATATTTACACTAAAAGTAATTTCATGTTTACTTGAATTCCAAATTTAAGTGGGGATTCTATATATTTATTTGTAAAATGTGACAGCCTTACTTTTTCAACCTTTTCTTTTAGGCTATAGCTTGCTAGATTTACACAATGACTTATAAGTCATTATACATACATATTTTCTCTTTTTATAGAGTTTTGTTTTTCAATAATGTTTCTTTCATAAACAGCTTGTTTTCATTTTTATTGTTTTTCTCTTAAAGATTGGTACATTTTTAAAATGTAGCATAAGAAAGTAATATGGAATGAATTACTAAAAATATTGATTTCCTGTCCAAATAAAACCTTTCCATTGCTTTTATTTTATTATGTCATTTCTTAATAATAATAGTTTATAAGAAGAAGAAAGCCCTATTACAGCAGGTCCAATCATAGTAAGATAAAGACATACAGGCTTAAAAGGATTCTCCTGCCAACATTATCAATGCTGCTCAACCCTTAGAAATCTAGTCTCACACAATTACCCCTTTCCGAGGCCCACGTACTCCTGGCAGCCACTAAGCAGAGCTGGCACTGGCACCTGAACATGCTCATAATGGATCTCAGGAGGTATTTCTAGTAAGGTCATAGTCAAGAAAATATTCTTCTTAAGTCTCACAATGTTGTACTATACAAAATATCAAGAGCACGAATGATCCTTAGATACTCACAGGACCCCCTTCTGTAAAAATGAAGTAGAATACAGGCTGAACTTCACACTGATTTAAAAGAAATATTTCCTGTAAGTCAAGGGAAAATGATTAAATAAATGTTTGGGGCCAAAATTCACATTCTATTTTTTTTTTTTTTCTTGAGACAGGGTTTCACTTTGTTTCCCTGGGTAGAATACTGTGGCACCACAGCTCACAGAAACCTCCAACTCTTGGGCTTAAGCGATTCTCTTGCCTCAGCCTCCCAAGTATCTGGGACTACAGGCACACACCACAACACCCGGCTATTTTTTTTTTTTGCAGTTGTCATTCTTTTTTAGCATGCCTGGGCTGGGTTTGAACCCACCACCCTTGGTGCATGTGGCCAGCACCATAACCACTGTGCTACTGGCCCCGAGCCTAATTTCACATTGCTTTTATCCAGATAATTTGAAGGGCTATTCATGAATGTATATCAAGAAATGGTATTTATATCACAGAAAACTAGGAAGTATTTTTACCTCTAAAATTATCTTTGGATTTGAAAGCGCTAATAACAGTGAAAACTTGGAAACTACTGAACTGTCCAAATTCTGGAGAATATTTAAATCAATACATATTATATACATCTTAAAAATCACTAATTTAACCCAAAACAAAGTATTTATTCAAGAACAAGCTATGAAAAAATGTAGAATACAAAACTGCATTTGATTATTAAATGCAAACATATATGACAAAAACAAATTCTGAAGATGATGAGAAATAAGCTATATTCCTTGAATCTGTAAAGTTACAGATGTTTTATTTCTTATACTTAAAGCTCTAGCTATATTTTAATCATATTAATTTTGTAGTTGCAATTAATTTTTTGAATTACCTTTTCACAGTCTACAAAGTACTTCTGGAACTTACATTCATATGATAAGTATTAGCTGAAAACAGCATCTTCCAAAATTTATTTCAGAGTTCTTTTCATATTTTAATGTATTGTGATAATTTGCCATAATATGTAGTATCTTTTAAAATGTATATTTTCTGTCCCCATTCAGTCTCAACATGCTTCATTAAAGAAAGAGAAAGAATAAGAAATATGTAAACACTACCATTTTGTTTAATATATTTTAGCTTGAATAAAGAAACCCTTGTGTTACCTGTGTGAGAAATTCTGGGACCAAATATTTACCCTTGGAATGTAAAACAGCATTAGCTAATAATTACTTTCTAAAGAAAGTTGTCAGTCTTGAGTGTAATAGAACTAATAGCATTAGAATTACAAGTTAATATAAAAAAGCAATGATTGTGAAATTATCACAGCATTTACATATTTGAATGTGTTATTATAGTCTCTGTGAGATGAAATACACCAGTGAGGTAAAGTCTCCATCATTTTTAAGGCTACATAATATTCCATGGTGTACATATACCACAATTTGTTAATCCTTTCATGGGTCGATGAGCACCTGGGCTGCTTCCATGACTTGGCAATTATGAATTGGGCTGCATAAATATTCTGATGCAAATATCTTTGTTGTAAAGTGATTTTTGGTCTTCTGGATAAATACCTGGTAGAGGAATTGTGGGATCGAATGGCAGATCTACTTTTTAGTTCCTTAAGTGATCTCCAAACTTCTTTCCAAAAGGAACATATTCTATTGCATTCCCACCAACAGTGCAGAAGTGTTCCCTTGTCTCCACACCCACACCAACATTTGTAGTTTTGGGAATTTGTTATGTGGACTACTCTTACTGAGTATGAGATGATATCTCATATTAGATATCTCTATTAGATGGTATCTCTATTAGATGATATCTCAAAGTGGTCTTGATTTGCATTTCTCTGATGATTAAAGATAATGAGCATTTTTTCATGTGTCTGTAGGCTGTGCGCTTGTCTTCTTCAGAGAAGCTTCTGTTCCAGTCATTTGCCCACAATGAAATTGGATCAAAGAGGAGGGAGAGTGAAGGGAGGGTAAGCAGTGGGACCTCACCCATGGTGTATATTGCAAGGGTACAAGTCAAATCTATTATGAGTAGAGTATAAATGTCTTAACACAATAATTAAGTAAGTAAGGTGAAGGCTATGTTAACCAGTTTGATGTAGGCATTCCAAATTGTATATGAAATCAGTACCTTGTACTGCATAAATGCATTGATGTATACAGTTATGATTTAATAAAAAAAGAAATACACTATTGAACTGATAATTGTGCATGTTACACCAAAGAAGGTGTTATAGTAAGTTTGAGGATACTGAAGAACTGAAGATAGCAATTTATTCCACCACACTTAGAGCAAGGAATCAAGTAGCAGGTAGAAGCGCATTTTAAGATGTGCAGCCAATCTTAGTAGAGTCCCGGATTGTTTATCATGAAGATGCTGAGCTCATGGTGTATGAAAGACACTCTGGATAAAAGTGGTATGCAACCTTTCTCTAGAAATAAGCATCTTTCCAAAGTATCAGATGGGTCAGGGTTTGGCGTTTTGGGGAGAAGTGCCCACCTTCACAAGTTGGTCAATGTCTGGGATTAGGGTCACTATTCCTGCTCATTTCTTTATTCTCTGTGTAAGTTTTTTGTTTGTTTGTTTGTTTTGAGACAAAGCCTCAAGTTGTCACCCTGGGTAGAGTGCTGTAACATCACAGCTCACAGCAACCTCCAACTCCTGGGCTCAAGCGATTCTCCTGCCTCCACCTCCCAAGTATCTGGGACTACAGGTGCCTGCCACAACGCCTGGCTGTTTTTTTGGTTGCAGTCGTCATTGTTTGGTGGCCAGGGCTGGATTTGAACCCTCCAGCTCAGGTGTATGTGGCTGGTGCCTTAGCTGCTTGAGCCACAGGCGCCAAGCCCTCTGTGTCAGTTTAAAGAACTTTAGTGTTTACATGGGTTGTTTTTTGTTTGTTTGTTTATTGAGACAGAGTCTCACTATGGCACCCGGGGTAGAGTGCCCTGGGTAGCTCATAGCAGCCTCAAATTCTTGGGCTTAAGTGATTCTCATGCTTCAGCCTCCCAAGTAGCTGAAATGCCTGGCTATTTTTCTTTCTTTCTTTCTTTTTTTTTTTTTTTTTTTGGTAGTTGTCATTCTTTAGCCAGCCTGTGCCGAGTTTGAGCCTGTCACCTTCAGTGTATGTAGCCAGCGCCCTAATCACTGAGCTACGGGTGCTGAGCCTGTTTACATGTTCTGTCTGAGGTCTGTGACGATTCTTTCGAGTTCTCATATTTCAGAGTAGAGTTTTCCTCCCTATTTTCTGAACTTCTGTGGTCAGTAGGTTTCTCTGTTCTTTTGGGGCGTTTTGCTTTGTTTTGGAGACAGGGTGACAGAGTCTTGCTTTGTTGCCCAAACTGAAGTACAGTGGTGCCGTCATTGCTCCCTGCAACCTGGAACTCCCAGGCGCACCTGATCGTCCACTTCAGCTTCCTGGGTGAAGCCTCCACCGCACTCAGCTAACTTTCTTTTTTCTTTTGTTTTTTATCTTTTGTAGAACTAGGTTCTCACTCTGTTGCGCAAGCTGGTCTCAGACTCTGGGCCTCATGTGATCCTCCTGCTTTGATCTCCTCAAGTGCTGGGATTATAGGCCTAACTTTCTTGCCAACCCCTGACTGGTTTTTAAAAGCCACAGTTCATTGTGTTCCATTTCCTTGAAAAGACAGTTTCAAAAATGCCAGCTGGGATCCTTGGCATAGTTAGTTGTACCACAACTCAAAATAACAAGTGTGATGGATGGAATAATACTGTGTCTTGATTGCAGTGCTGGTCACATGAATCTTCATGCCCGAAGAAATGGCAGAGAAGCTTAAGCACACATTGCACAACTGTAACTTCCCTGGTTTTGATATTGTGCTATGGTTGTTTAGGTTGTAACCACTGGGAGAAACCATATGATGGGTTCAGCGGTCTCCCTGTCTTAAATCTGCAAATTCCTGTGGCTCTATAATTATTTAAAAATAATTACATTTTTTCTTTACACATATTATGACTTTACCTTTTCTCCTTCGCAAGAGCCTCCCTCACCCTAGGAGTGGTCAGTATTTCACTTATGGAGCTTTACTGCAGGGAGGTGGAGATACATATAATGAAATACAGAAGTAGTCCATTTCTGTTGTGAAAAAAAAATCTTTTTTTAAAGGAAAGGAAAAGAGAAACAAGAAACTGGTTTCGATAAGTAAGATTTTTTAAATGAAAACATGAAAAGAAAAGTAACTCAGGAAACCTAAAGAAGTATATTCATTATCAAAATTCAGAGAAATGAAAATTTCAGAATTCTAAGTGTCCTAAGTTTGTCTGATACTTTGACCCCACAAGAACAAAGTTGTAGAATCATTCTATAAGGAATATTAATACCTATATAATAAATTGAAAAAATTAAAAAAAAAACACAGAAGGTGAATGGGCAGGCCAGGAGGTCAAGAAACTCGTAAACCAAAGCAAAATTAGAAGACCGTGAAATAAATGATATGTTGAATTTAGAATAACAGAAGGTCAAACAAGCCTGGGTTTAAATCCTGCTGATTTATTCACTGTGTAACCTGAGTCATATTACATAACACCTTTAGGCTTCTGCTAGAAAACTGAAGTAATAATATCATCTTTTTCCCATAAGAGCTGTGAAAACTGAGTATGTGCTAACTACTTAGTGCTTGAAAAAATATAGAACATTCAATAGATTTAAGATATTGTGACATTATTAAATCAAGTGTGCTTTCCAATTGTATTATTACAAAGAACCATTTCACTAATTAGGTTGGTATCCTGCAGAAAACAAACAAAACAAAATAAATTCTGATACAATTGTTACCTTGATTAAAAACAAAAACCAAAAAAGTACCCAATATGCTGTGTGCCTTTTCTGAATTATCATCACACAAGCCAACATATTAAAATTCCTGAAGTGCATCACTTGCGTAACTGAAACATAGCCTTTCCTGAACTTATTTAATTACACACCTGTTTAAGGACCACTTATTCCATCTTCCAGGGCACTGCCCTTTTTCAAATGGCCCTGAGAATCATCCAGAACTAGGCTATCAAACATTTTTAGCAACAAAACTCATTTTTTAACTCTTCGGTAAAAAACATATACAGGTGATGAATCTTTTCCTCAGGCAGTTAAAAATCTTCGTTTTTTGATAGAGCGTATTATATTGTTTACAAAATCCCTAAAGCAATTCAACCTGTCAAGAAAACAATGGGAATATCCTGATGTAAATTTCCTTGCACTTCAGAAGAGAAATTCACCTGAACCAGTTATTCTGAAACTTAGGCCTGCAGATGCATTCTGGGAGACTTTTAAAATAGTTTTGTTTTTATTTATTTTGACTACTCCTCTGCAAAACAAAAAAATAGCCGGGTGTTGTGGTGGGCACCTGTAGTCCCAGCTACTCAGGAGGCTGAGGCAAGAGAATCGCCTAAACCCAGGAGTTGGAGGTTGCTGTGAGCTGTGTGACGCCACGGCACTCTACCAAGGGGCGAGAAAGTGAGACTCTGTCTCTACAAAAAGAAAAAAAAAAATCAAATATTCTGAATCATCTTTGTGGGCATCTCCGGCATTCAGTAGAATTATATGGGTAAAATATCAGTAGTTACTTCTGGTATCAGCTCCTGCATATGCAGAGCTTAGAAGTCATCACTTCTGTCTTCATAGCAATTAAAAGCTACAAAACTAAGCAATGATCATTTCTCTTGAACTCATCAGAGTAACTGAGGTTCCTGTAAGCCAAAAGTTATAGTAACACAAAAATCTCAAAAGATACAGTATCCACAATTCATCTCTATGGAACAGAAGCTTCTGGAATTCGTGAACTGTTAGGAACATTTACATTAATTGTGAAGAAGTACTGGAGGGTAAGTGTGAAGTATCGTGAGGGCAAGAAACTCTCACTGTGGTCATGGAAGTTGCTACACTCTTGTAAACTTTCTAGAAAGTCCACAAACCCGACCAGATTCTCATAGTAAGGATCTAAGAAAGATGAATTCAAACCCCTATCTAAGGAAAAGAAGAGTAGTCATAGGGAAGTACTTTAAGACTCTTCTCATTAACAAAAACCCAGTCTTCAAAGGGGGAAGATTCCCTCAGAGGGCAATTCTGAAACTTTATAGAAGAAAGGAATTCTGCCTCATTTGTGCCAATTCTTGTGTCTCACCTAAGGGAGAAAAAAAAAATCAAACAAAACAAGAATATAATCTAGGACAAGGTGTCAAAGAAATAGGAAAGGAATCCCATAGCCATGGAAGAAAACAGGTAAATGGGGGAAAAGGTAGATCCTGTAAAAGGGATAGAAATACTTGTGAAGATCTCACTGCTAAGACACAGTCCACTTAAAGACTTCATCAGCTTACTAACTATCCCCCCAACAAGCCTCCAGAATAATAATAAAGTGCTAAAAGAGCTGTAAAAGACACAATCATTCCCAGACAGGTTGGAGAAAGGATGGAGAAAAATTAATTATGCTAACATTAATCAAAATAAAGTTGGAATGGCTATGTTCAACAAGCAGAATTCACAACGGTGAAAATTATCAAAGATCAAGGAAACATTACTTAATACTAAGAGAGTCAGTACTCCAAGAACTTACTTAAAACATGTACAGTAAGTTCTCACTTATCATTAATAGGTTCTTGAAAACTGCTACTTTGAATGAAATGGCATACAAAGAAAGCAATTTTTTTCCTCATCAACATCATAATGAAATAACGCTGAAGGAGACAACATTATTCGAGGACTTGCTGTATGTCATTTTATTAAAGGTTGCAGTTTCCACAAACCTATCAATGATGTTAAGTGAGGACTTGCTGTAGACACATAACAAAAGATATTTATAAATACGTGATGCAGGAATTGAAAGAAGTGAAAGTAGAAACAATCAAATACATTATTATAGTTGAAATCCTCAATATCTCTCTTTTGGTGCACATACATATAGACATAGTTTTTCTTTTTTTTTGAGACAGGGTCTTGTTCTGTGGCATCATCATAGCTCACTGCAACCTCAGAGGAAGCAGGCAGAAAATAAGTTAAACAGATAACCCAAGCAATAACATAAATCAACATGATCAACTTGACTTTTACAGAATGCTCTATCTAACGATAGTAAAATACAATGGAGTTATAACTACAATAGACCACGTTCTGGACCATAAAGTGCACTATACAAAACTTTTTCTTTCTTTGAGAGAGTGTCTCACTTTGTCACCCTTGGTAGAAAGCTGTGGCATCATGACTCATAGCATCCTCAAACTCTTGGACTGAAGCAATTCTCTTGCCTGAGTTTTCCATTTTTAATAGAAACAGGGTCTTGCTCTTGCTCAAGTTGGTCCCAAACTCCTGAGCTCAAGCAATCCACCTGCCTCAGCCTCCCAGAGTGCTAGAGCCACTGTGCCTGGAATAGTAGGAAAGACACAAAATATGTTCTCAGATTAAAATAGAATTACACTAGAATCAATAAAAAGATATCTAGATTTTTAAAAAATATTTTGAAACTATACTATTCTTTTCTAACTAATTTTTATGGATTAAAGTAGAAATCTTAAGACAAATTACAAAATATTTTAACTAAATAAAGCTAAAAATACAACTTATGCTGTTGTATAATTGATAAAAATACAATTATGCAGTAAAAGCAATATTTAGAGGGAAATTCATAGTACCAAATGCATCTATTAGAAAAAAAAATCTAAAATTAATAACATTAAGTCTACAGAAAGCCAAATTAAGTCAATCAGAAATATTAGGTAATTTTAATTAAGCAGACAAACTAAGCTAAGAAGGAAAAGGGAAATAATAAATATAAAAGCAGGAACCAAGCAAATTGAAAGCAGGAATTAAATGGTGAAAATCAGCAAAACCACAAGCTATTTCTTTGAAGAACTTAGTAAATTTCATAAACTTCTTGCCAGGCTTGCCAACACAATAAAATAAAGATTAGGAGACAAGTTATAAATATCAGAAATGAAACTAGGTAAAAAGGCAATTGATCCCCTCACTCAATAATCAGAGGATTATTACAAACAAATCTGTGCCACAAACCTGAAAAATTAGGTGACAATGACCAGATTCTTGGAAGACATTAAGCCCTAAAAATTCATTCAAAGGGAAATAAAAAACTTGTGTATACTTGTATCTAATTATGGTAATAAATTAGTAGTTTAAAAACTAGAAATAAAACAAGTAAAACCCACTAGGCCCAGAGGTCAATCTCACCAAATATTTAAGGAGGAGATATTACCAATTTTTCACAGTCTCTTTGAAAAACAATAAAAGAGAAGAAAATATTTCCCAACATATGTTTTAAGACCTACATTAGCCTAATACCAAAACCTCATAAAGATATTATAAGAAAAGAAATGACAAGCCAATAATTTTTTATTTTTAGAAATGTGAATATAAAAATCACCAGTAAAATATTAGTAATTCTAATCCAAAAATATGTAAAAATAATTACACACCACAACTCAGTAGGATTTATTTCAGGTATGCAAGACTGGCTGAGCATTTGAAAATAAATTAATGTAATCTACCATATCATGAAGAAAAATCATATGATCCTAACAAACAATGAAGTGAAAACATTTACTAACCTCTAACATGCATTCATTACTAAAAACTCTCTATAAACTAGGAATTAAAGTGTTTTTTTTTTTTTTTTTTACTTCATAAAAGCATCTGCAAAAAACTCTATAGCTAATACCATGGAAGGTGGAGCTTCTCTCTTATGATCAGGAATAAGACAAGAATGTCTTCTCTCATGCCTCTTTCATGTTTACATGGATGGAGCTGGAAAATATTCTTCTTAGCAAGGTATCCCAAGAATGGAAGAAAAAGTAACCAATCACTCAGCCCTAATGTGAAACTAAGTTATAGCTTTCATATGAAGGCTATAACCCAATCTCAGTACAAGAATATGGGGAAGGGGGCAAAGGGGGGGAAGAGAGGGGGAGAAAAGGTGGAGAGGGGGTGATGGGTGGGTCCACACAGGGGGTGCATCTTGGAAGGGTGTAGGTGAAGTTTACTAAATGTAGAGTATAAGGGTTTGAACACAATAACTAAGAAACACATGAAGGCTAAGTTAACCAGTTCGGTGAAAATATTTCAGACTGTATATGGAACCAGAACATTGTACCCCATGATTGCATTATTGTACACAGCTATGATTTAATAAAGAAAAAAGAAAAAAAAAAGGAATGTCTTCTCTCAGTACTGTCACTCAACATCTTACTAGAAGTCTGAGCTAGTGCAATAAAACACGAAGAGTTAAGTAATCTATAGCGGGGAAAGAAGAAATAGAAGTGTCTTTAGCAATCTAGGTAAAAATCCCAAAGAATCAATAAAATGTTTTGGAATGCACTAAATCAAAGTTGCAAGACACAGGTATATATAAAAGTCAATTAGTTTTCCATATGCAAGCGATGAACATTAGTATTTGAAAATAAAATACAATCACAGTCCATTAACACCAATACAAAAGTAAAGAAAATACTTAGGTACAAACATAACAAAATGTGTACTGAATATAGGTGTGGAAAATTACAAAACTTTAGTGAACAAAATCAAGGTCCTAAGTAATTTTAGAAATGAGCAGAGACTGTAAGACTATAGAATAGACAAAAGGAATTCTTCATAAACAATATACGTTATTTGGTGACATTGCTTTTCATAGGGATATGAATTAACAATTTTGGAACCACTGTATGTGAATAGTGGCATTGAAGAAATAAAAAATGGATGGCAACTGACAGGAGCTAGGTTCTGGAATATTGTTTATGGAATAAATATTCATGCATTCACATTGTCATAATGATTGATAAATAAATAAGAGGGGGAAATTGACAAATCTCAGAGAAGTTTCTAAATGATATCCGTAGCTATTTCCCCTCAAGGAAGCATAATTCTTCAACTCTTAATTGTGGGCTACATATAGTGACTATGAAGAACTGAAAAGTTAATAAGAAATTAAAAATCTCCTGAGTATAAACAGCTTTTGGCCCCTTTATGGAGAAGAAAAGTCAACCTACAATGGAAGAGAACCTGGTTGTCTTAGGTTGTATTCAAGTCATCCAAGGATTTTTTTTTTTCATCAGTAGGATGTATTTTATTCTCATGAAAATAACATCGATAAACATTTTTTTTAACATTCAGTGATCATCAATCTATTTTGAAGGCACTATGGGCTTTTTCATTGTTTTAATTTCAAAATATTAAGGGGATACAAATGTTTTAGGCTGGATCCCTTTTGTAATGCTTGAGACCAGTTATAGGGGGTATATATATCCCACAGAGTACTACTTAGCCATAAAAAAAAGATAATTTAGTACCCTTTGCAACGATATGGATAGAACCTGAGTTCTAACTGATGAAACATCTCAAGAATGGAGAAACAAATACCACATGTGCTCACTATTACACTGGAACGGACAGCACACACGTACAGAAGAAAGCAAAACTCAGTGGAAACCAACCAAGGAGGAGGGAATGAAAGAGGGTCAGCAAAAACCTACCTAATAAGTACATTGAACGCTATTTGGGTGATGGGCAACCAAAGATATTTTCATGTCAAATTTATCTCTCAATGTAATTTATCAAATCGATCATGCAAAAGAATAAATGCTCTTTCCTTAATAGATGTGAAAATGATCAAATTCAACACATTTGGATTAAACTCAAAGAATATTAGGAATAGAAGGGAATTTATAAACTTGAAGATCATAGTTCACAAATCTATATCAAGTGTCATTCTTTACATTTTGTCACCTAGCAAATAGCAAAGATGCCAACTATTATTTGGGTCACTATGAAAGTTTTGAGACAGACTATATTATGGTCCATTATTTCACTTCCAGGAAACACGGGTGACAGTGTCATTTCTGGTTCATCTGTGCAAGTTTCAACTCACTGGTCTTATTGGTGTTGCTGGGCGGGCTTCATTTGATTCCGTCCATGCAGATTTTGTTTCTTGATTTTTGTGTATGTCAAAACTTTGTTAATGACCCACATGCATTACTATTAAAGATGGTTGAAGACAGCCTTACAGAACACAGTAAGATAATGAAAAGTAAATAGTATAAACATTAAAAGTTATTACAGAAAACTTTATATATAGAAACTATGATCACATATCTAGGAAATCCACATAAGTAGAGAAAATATGATAATTTGTAGGAGAAATTAACAAATTTACCAGACATAAATTCAATTTAGAAAAATCAAGTGTACCACTCTATCGGCTATACCCACATAGAAAGTAAATTCTAATCACCATTATAGATACTAGATACTATAAACTGTTTAGAAATTAACATAGCAAGGAAGTCATACCATATTCCTGGATTTTTTTAAAGGATATTATTGAAGGAAATGTGAGAAATATAAATTAAAAAGCAGAGATAAAAGACTCCTCCTAGTTAAGTCTGAGAATGCTACAAGTGGTCAGTGGTCATTAAAACCCAAATCTCAACAAACTGAATGACTGGAGGAGGCAGGAACTTGTCAAAACTGAGTAACACGGAATGCAGAAACTATCGTACAGTATATAACAACAGTCTGCTTTGAGTTTGTATCTAGAGAACGTGAGGCATAACAAAGAGGTCCTACAGCTAGCAAGAGGGGTTGTTTAACTATAGGATATGGGGAGACTGGTATATGGGAAGAAAGTGCACATAATATAAGCATATTTACATTTAAAAATAAAAATCAAGATATAGAGAGAGAGCTTTGTATATGAAAATAAACAAATATATCCATCACAATGGATAGAAGATGAAGATGAAGACTAAAAAAAAAATAAGAAAACAAAGAGAATACAGCACAACAATCATTTTAATTTATACACAATGCTCGGGAATCTTGTATTCTCAAGTGCAGATTATAATGCAATAAGCCTGGCCCAGGGCCTGAGACTCTGCATTTCTATCAAACGCCCAGGCCGTGTGGATGCTGCTGGTCAGTGATCTGCCCTATAAGCAGGCTGAAACTATTAGTAACCTGCCACAGTGGCTATAAATCATCTCGAATGAGCTAGGCTGAGAATTTTTCTGGAATTCCCTTTATCTGTTTGCTTGATCAGAGGAGGAACGTTCGCAAAGGCAGAGTCGAGAACGAGGCATACTATTGCTCAGAAAGTTGGTGTGAAACCAGGTGCTGCCACACCCATGCATATTGCTGCCGGTCAGATGGCTCAGCTGTCTGACATGAGGTGACATTCCGGTCCACAGCTCGTGCAGCGCCCACTGGGTCTCTTCATTCAGCTGCTCCGAGTCACGGGCCACATTCAGGTGCAGCTGTGGGTGAAGTGTGCCTGCACTGTCACTGATATCATCAAAATCACAGGCATGGAGGTGACCATGTGGGTTCCAGCTAGTTAAGGTGGGCTGCAATTTCCCCTTGTTTTCACCCACTTTGGGTCTATCACCTCTTCCTCATGTCAGGCCCAGTTCCAGGTGTAGAAGCAACACTTGCACGGGAGACTTAATCAACCCCCAGGATCACATATGGTCTGTTCTTTCTAGTAATTACATGGGGGTTCTGCTTCTCTGATCAAACTGTAATGGATATATCTTGGGGAAGGTTGGAGTGGGGAGATGACTTCTTAAATAAGGCCCTAAATGATAAAATGTAAGGTGAGTAAAATAATGCTGGCTGCCATCACATTAAAATTTAGGACTCCTCATCATAGACAAAAATAACAGATGTCATTTTAGGAGAAGGTATTGCCAACTTCTAATCAAAAGACATCAACATTTAAAATATTCCAGTATTTTAAGGAACTAGTAAAAATCAACAATAAAAATGCAGGCAGCACAATAGAGAAACAGTCAAAGAATATGAAGAGACAATTCACTGAAGGGGTAGCTGAGCAGCCAAGATTTAAACAGTTATTTAAACTCAGTATAATGAAGTAAGTTAAAATCCAAAAGGACAATGAGATATCCAGAAGATGGGCAAAATTCAGAAATGGAATTTAGATAATACTAAGTTGTATTTTTCTCAAGTATTGGAAGAAATTGGGGATCTCATGACACACTAGTGAGAGTATAAACTCTATCGTCATTCTAGAGAGAATTAGAACCAATGATATTAAATATGCATGTTCCATTTTATAGAAATCTTATTCCTGGGCGTGCCATTCCTCCCCCACGCCTCCAATTCATTTACAGGCCCACAAGGGGACTTGAATGAGGATAGTCAGAGAGTCAGAATAGTCTCATGGAGGATGGAGTGGGAAGCAACCTCACAGTCCATTGTCATGGGAGGGATAAGTAATGTGTTGTGGACGCCTGCCAGAGAATAGGATATTATGCAGCTCTTAGAAGCAATTAACTCACTGTACCAGAAACATAAATAAGTCTAAAAAAATTGTGTTAAGTACAAAATCTGTAGTTCAAGTCTACTTCTATAAATTAAGGTAAACATAGAAACTCGTGCATTTATCTTCAAAAACATCATCTGCAGGTCAATAGTAAATATTTTATGGTGGATTACTTATAAGGAAGAAAAGGGGAAATGTTTGGTGTTAGAGAGCAGAAAAATAAGACCATGATTAAATTAAGTGCCTGTGTATGAATGTCAAATAAAGTAGAGTGGGAGAAAGAAAGAAGAAAGTAGATTTTAAGGGCATTTTACAAGCAATCTGAAGGCAGCACCCTTGTAGAGCTTAGGCATTTCCTCCCCTCTCCCTCAATATTTTACAGTGGTCTCGCCCACACCAAGTTTACTGGCACAGTATTTTATGAATGACCTTTACTGAGTCTTCTAGAGCATTCAACTTAATTTTCATAAAAATGATCATTTACTTTATACTCACATAGATGACTATGTATAATAAAATAAATAAGTATTAAATCTTGGAAAGATTGGAAAGCAACACCACAGCTCTTTGTTAAGTGTTCCCTCCCCCGGACTGACGTCTGAGCAGGACTATCCTACAAAGGAGGTAACTGGTCACTGCGGAGAAAGCCCAGCACTTAGTGTGGAATATCTGCTGGCATTCCAGAAGCCAACAAGCAGTGCTGTATTAGGGAAAAATAAAATGTAACCAGCAAAAACAAAGCCTCACGCTGTCCTGGAGATTATTGCTGAAAATGAGACCAAACTTATTTAAGTAAATGTTGGAAGTTGATTTTTGAAAAAAAAGATTATGTAGATAAAAGCAGACATTTAGACATGATGGGTAATGCCAGGGGATACCCCGATGTTTGGCTGAACATTTCTGGGTGGGTCTATGAGGATGTCTGGATGAAAGTAGCATGTGAATCAGTGCACTCAGCTCAGTAAAGCTGACGACCCTCTGCAGTATGGGCCTCCTTCCATCTTTTTGACAGCCTGGAAAGAATAAAAGTCTTAGAAAGGAAGAATACTCCTATTTTCTTCGGTCTGAGTACTTGAGCTGAGACAGGTCTCCTGTCCTCAGACAGAGGTCCTCTCCCCTGGTTCTTTAGACTGGGACCGGCTGTCCTGGGTCTGCAGCATGCAGACACTGCTGGGATTTCATGAGATTTCTCAGCGTCCATAATTACAAAATTGCAATTCCTTCTAATCATTTTCTGCACATGCATATAACCAAAGAGCGTCTGGTCGCCTGTCTCTGGCCAGCCCATAGGCAGGGATGGGGATGGGGACTAGGTCCCCTAAGCTTGATATTTTCAGAAGGCTAGCAATTGTGGAGAACAGTGAAAGTTGTTTCTCCAAGACTGTTCTTCCCTTCCATTACCAAGCAAAAGCCATATTAACCTTTATATTAAATAATAATAAACAGTAATCAGCATAGCCCTTGACCTATAATAATAATAAGCATAACCCATAACCTATTAAAACGTTTCCAATTCAAAAGACAATGTCCTAAATCAATTGCCGTAAACTACTAAAGATGTACATTTTTAGGTTGAAGCTAAATGTACCAAACAACAACAGTGGAAGATATGAGATGAGGTCCCATAGGAGCTAAAATGACCAGACTTAACTCCATCTTATTCTCACTACGTGTGCTTCCAAATACTTATATTAAGAGGATAGGTTTTGTTTCACCAGAGAACCCTGATTGACACAGTGAACTAATATTCCAAATTCATTAAGGTATTCCAAGGAATATCATTGAACTTCATACGTTCAAGTCAATATGAATTTGAATTTGACCTTCTTATAGCTCAAAAACAGTGAAATTGTAGAAATTTCGTATAGTTTGGCCATATACTATATCTCCATGCATAAAAATGATCTGGTAAAAATGGAATAATATTAATGATGTAAAAGTATAAGGAGGGATTCAAAGGTGTAAAATTCTTGAGAAAAAATGGATACATTTTGTAATGAAGATGGTTTTGTATGTGGTACATTTCCTAAATCATCAAATTCCTGAAAATACTTTCACTCAGTTTTCTTACTGATGAAATAAACTTTCTTGGCTCATGAAACAATGGGCTTGCATATAATGTGAATTATATAACCAAAATTGTATACCATCTTTTTTTTTGAGACAGAGTCTCACTTTGTTGCCCTGGGTAGAGTGTCGTGGTGTCATAGCTCACAGCAACCTCTAACTCTTGAGTTCAAGCAATTCTTTTGCCTCAGCCTCCCAAGTAGCTGGGACCACCGGTGCCCACCATAATGCCTGGCTATTTTTAGAGACAGGGTCATGCTCTAGCTCAGGCTGGTCTTGAACTCGTGAGCTCAGGCAATTCACCTGCCTCGGCCTCCCAGAGTGCTAGGATTACAGGCATTGGCCACCGCGCCTGGACACTATATTATCATTTTTGTGCAATAATTTAATGGATTTATTTTATCTTCTTACTTGAGTGTTTTAGAGAAGTCTGAGATCATGATTAACTGTTGTGCCATTCTAGATAATTAGGCTTGTTTTGTTTGTTTTACTTGTTTTTGCAACATTTTTGATTAGCTTGGAATATTTTCTTCTTTTTCTTTTTGCATGGTCTATATAATTTTACTTTACTTCTAACCTTGGGTAACATCATCAATTTGGGCAAAACTTTTGCTTTGACTATTGCTGTGCTTCAGTTGCTATGACTTCTTGAAAAACACATGTAAACCTTTATTCCCTCTTTCCCATATTTTTTAACTTGTCTACATTTGTTTTCTGTGAGAACATCTCACAGTTGTTCTCTATATTTCAGACTCAACTTACCAGTGTCAATTCTGCATATCATGATTCCATTTCCATCTTGCCTTATAGCTACCCAATAATGCTCCATTCACGCATCCCCCCCCTTTTTTTGGACAGGATCTCACTCTGTTGCTGGGGCTAGCATGCAATGGCATCATCACAGCTCACTTACAAGTTTGAACTCCTGGGCTCGAGCTATCTTTCCACCTCAGCCTCCCAAGTAGGGACCTGCAGGTGCACATCACCACTCCCTGCTAATTTTTCTGTGTTTTGTAGAGATGGGGATCTCACTCTTGTTCAGGCTGTCCTCAAACTCCTGACCTCAAGTGATCCTCCCACCTCGGCCTCTCAAAGTGCTAGGATTATAGGTGAGAGCCACCATACCTCATCAGCTGCATCTACTTCTTCATCTCATATTATTAATTTTCCCCCTTCCATTTAATTGACTAACAGATTTCTGCTCTTCTTTTATAGTAGCCCTGATTTCTTGCATGATGGTGAAAGTATTAATGACATTTATTACCACTGCATTCTTTGCAGTAGTATTATTTCACTTTGATTTCCATACTAAATTATTTCCACTGGTCTTGCCTTCCTCTGAATCCTCAGCACAAGGCTTTGCTTATTTGCTTACTTTATAACATTTGTACAAGCCCCAGGTGGGCTATTTATCTACTCAGTCTTGAATAAAGTACGTTCTATCCATTCACAGTCAACAGACCTGTTGAGTGAATTGTTCATCTCTCAATTTTCAATCTGCTCACAGTTTTCTGAGAGCAGTTGGATTTTCAAGCTTCTAACCACATTCATAGCATCAAGCAGGCTTCCACTTTCTATACTCTTTTTTTTTTTTTTTTTTTTTGTAGAGACAGAGTCTCACTTTATCACCCTCGGTAGAGTGCCGTGGCGTCACCCAGCTCACAGCAACCTCCAGCTCTTGGGCTTAGGCGATTCTCTTGCCTCAGCCTCCCAAGTAGCTGGGACTACAGGTG
>CAUYRH010021221.1:0-16403 GCA_963574655.1 Perodicticus potto | reverse complement strand
GGGTGCCTGTAGTCCCAGCTACTTGGGAGGCAGAGGCAGGAGACTCGCTTGAGCCCAGGAATTGGAGGTTGCTGTGAGCTGTGATGCCACGGCACTCTATCCAGGGTGACAGCTTGAGGCTCTGTCTCAAAAAAAAAAAAGGATTCCAAAACACTTTTGGTTTTGGCTGGGCTTAGTGGCTCACACTTGTAAACCCAGCACTTTGGGAGGCTAAGGCAGGAGGATCACTTGAGGCCAGGTGTAAAAGACCAGGCTGGGCAACACAGCGGCACCTTATCTCTACAAAAAATTTTAAAGTTAGCTGAGTATGATGGTGTGGGGTTGAGGTGGGAGGATTGCCTGAACCCAGGAGTTTGTGGTTATGGTGTCACTGCACTCCAGCCTGGGCAACAGAATGAGACCCTGTCTCTAAAAAGAAAGAAAGAAAGAGAGAGAGAGAGAGAGAGAAAGATAAAAAACAATATATATGTATATATATATTTATAGTTAGCTGGTTCTGAGGTTTCTTTTTACCCCACTCAGAGCTAATAAATTAGCCTATTACGGTTTCATGGAGGCTGGTAGAAGACACAGTATTTCTGGGACAGAGACAGAACCTCTACTATGCTCAGTACTCCTAATGCTTTTATTTTCTTACAAAATTATACAGATAGATTTTTAAATTTTTCAATTAATACCTATTTTATAGAGGGAAAAACAGACGTAAGCAATCAAGTAACTTGCACAAGGTTTGCCGGCTGGTTTGTGGCAGACCCAGGATTGGAGCTTAGTTTCTCTGAGCCCATCCTTTATCCTCTGTGTAATGTGTAGACTCTGAGAAGCCCGGTTGTTGGGTGGAGAGTCCGCCCTATTTTTGGTGTTTTCAATTGGTTTTCTTTTGGGTGGTTTTATTAAGCATATAGCTATAGTTTATAGGTTATCATTTTATTTTGCTTAATTTTGAGACAGAGTCTTACTCTGTTACTGAGGCTAGAGTGCTGTAGTGTCAGCCTAGCTCACAGCAACCTCAAACTGGGCTGAAGTGACCCTCCTGCCTCAGCCTACCCAGCTGGGACTATAGGCACTTGCCATAATAAATGGCTATTTTTTTTCTACTTTTAATAGAAATGTGGGTTCACCCTTGTTCAGGCTGAGTTTATAGGTTTTTTTTTTTTTAAGTCAGTCTGGTAGTCTCTGTTTTTTAAAAGCCCTTGTGCAGGGCGGCTCCTGTGGCTCAGTAGGGAGGGCACCGGCCCCATATGCCAGAGGTGGCGGGTTCAAACCCAGCCCCAGCCAAAAACTGCAAAAAGAAAAACAAAGTTCTTGTGCATCTGTAACAAATTGTAATTCACGAATGTTACTCTTCCAGAGTCCTGTAGCTGAGATTGATATGTTGAGAAGCTGAGTTTTGTTTGTATTTTGAGGGTAATACAAGTTCAAAATGTAGTATAAATTTCTCACACCCAACATGATGTTGATAGAGTGAGCTGTCTGTGCATTTTAAGCTCAAAGTATCGTTAGTGTTAGTCTCCTATCAGCTTTTCATCTCTAGAGCAAACCTAAAACACTATCTTAATAAAGACATCATAGCTTCTTTTTTTTTTTTTTTTTTTTGTAGAGACAGAGTCTCATTTTATTTCCCTCGGTAGAGTGCCGTGGGGTCACAGCTTACAGCAACCTCCAATTCCTGAGCTTAGGCGATTCTCTTGCCTCAGCCTTCCAAGTAGCTGGGACTACAGGCGCCTGCCACAACGCCCGGCTATTTTTTTTTTTGTTGTAGTTGTCATTGTTGTTTAGCTGGCCCAGGCCGGGTTCGAACCCCCCACTCTCGGTATATGTGGCTGGCGCCATAACCACTGTGCTATGGGCACCGAGCCTCCATCATAGCTTCTTAATTATTTTAAATACACTCCTTGGTTTGGATAACAAGGACTAACATTTATAGAGTTAAATTTAAGCTATAATAAATTGAGAGGCTGGGTGTGGTGGCTCACGCCTATAATCCTAGCCCTCTGGGGGGCCAAGGTGGGAGGATCACTTGAGCTCACAAGTTCCAGACCAGTTTGAGCAAGAGTAAGACCCCATCTCCACAAAAAAAATAGAAAAAGTATCTGGGTGTTGTGGTGTATACCTATAGTTCCATCTACTCCATTGGCTAAGGCAGGAGGATCACTTGAGCCTAGGAGTTGGAGGGTGCAGTGAGCTATGATGATACCAGTGCACTCTAGTAAGGGTGACAAGAGTGAGACTCGGTCTCAAAAAATAGTTCAGTGGGGCGGGGCGGGGGGTTTACTTTAAAGAGAAGTGGTATTAAAAAAAAAAGTACAGATTTGGAATCCCTGGAAGTAACTTCCGTTTTATGTAAAATCACCAGGCTATGTGTAATACAGTAGGGTCAGAGTCTTTTAAACTAAAGTAAACAAGTGTGTTGTTTATTAACTCTCTAGAGAAATTAGCAAATCACTCTGAATATTCCCTGGCTCTAAAGTACTTAGATGACTTGAAGTCCTAAGTCTGTATTTATTATTTGAATAAACAGTAGAAGTGTTTGGGGCATAGTGTGATAGTTCTTATGTTTTGAGGTATTAAGGCAGATTTTTTTTTTTTTTTTTTTTTGTAGAAACAGAGTCTCACTTTACGCCCTCAGTAGAGTGCCGTGGCATCACACAGCTCACAGCAACCTCCAACTTCTGGGCTTAGGCGATTCTCTTACCTCCGCCTCTCGAGTGGCTGGGACTACAGGCGCCCGCCACAAGGCCTGGCTGTTTTTCTGTTTTGCAGTTTGGCCGAGGCTGGGTTTGAACCTGCCACCTTCGGTATATGGGGCCAGCGCCCTACTGGAGATGAGCCACAGGTGCCGCCCAGCAGAATTTTTTTTTATCCCAATGGCAAAGTAGGGTCATAAAGAAAAGGGATAGGGATCATATCTCCATTCAGGGTTCAAGATGATAAACAGCAGTAAAGATTCTTGGAAGGCTAAGTATCTACCCAAATGTGAGCTTCTACTAAGGGAGGAATTCAAGGATGGGCAGGGTGTTTTTTTCTATGAGAGGATGAATAAATGTGACAGATGTAACTAAGGTAAGCCTGCTGTGAATGAGTCTCGTAGATGTTCAGCTTATCTGTACAGAGCTTTCATTACACATGCAGGTAAGCAACTCTGGTATATTTTCTTAAATTGATTTTTAAGAGTTGTAATTAATAAAAGCCCCTTACAGCTATGAACTAAAAAGTGATACAAGATGGAAGCTGCTAGAGCTGGTGTGTTTTACACTTTTTTTATTCCTTACTAGCTCATTACTTGTGATGTTCTTTTTCCATCTAAGAAAAAAACCCCGTTAGCCTGCAGAAAACACTGGAAATGCTTTTGGGAAAAAAAAAAAACCAGAGGCCTCAGCCATGCCCAGAGTAGTGGTGGGCAGTGTGTGTTCTTGGAGGCCTACCCCCTTTTACCGATGCTGGCTCTTCCTCCGCGCAGTGTGGCTTCCTGCTGTGGTGCATGGCCCCGAGCCCCTCCAACGGCGCAGAACTGCTCTATAAGCGTGTCATCCGTCCTTTCTTTCTGAAGCATGAGTCCCAGCTGGACAGTGTGGTTAAGGACCTGAAAGACAAAGCCAAAGAGACTGCAGATGCCATCACTAAAGAAGGTAAGACTCGGGACAACCTGGCTGCACGCCCGACACAAGAGCTGACACTCTGGGCTCAAGTAACAGGCTTCTGGCCGTCCTGTCCTATCAGCTCCCCTCAGCCAGGTGCCAAAACTGCTCTGGAGCTTCTGTACAACAACTTTGCTGACTGCAAAGTTAATTTTCCCAGGAGTCTTCCTCCGTGCTCCGTGGAATGCAGTCAGCATATTAGAAAAAATGACTTCCCTTGATAAGCAGAGATTTTGGAGAACCATCTGTGTGTCACAGGCATGATCTTTTTCAGTTCATTTCTGGCTGATCTCTTTAGTATGCTGATCAAATTTTGTTATGGGCCCAAAAGAATTCTCCCTTTCTCAGCTCCTCTGATTCATCTATTCAGCAGATATTTATGATTGAGGTGTTCAATGTGTGCCAAGCATGTCTGTGGCACTGGCCGTGAACCGAGGAGGCCGTGCTCCGTACTGGCTGAGCTCATGAGGCTTACAGTCCAGTTGAGGGAGAGACAATGCAATGTCAGAGTTACGAGGCACTAAATTTAGCAGATGATATGGGGAAATGAAGGAAGGGGAACAATAGGGAGAGCTAGGGACTGAAGGGATGGCTACAATTTTAAATAGAGAAATTTAGGGACCAAAAAAGCTGGTGATGAATCAGTCTTAGGAGTGGAAAGGAGGGAACCATGGGGAAGAATGTTCTAGAAAGAGCTGCATACGCAAAGTCCTGAGGTGGAACAACAGAGGAAGTGATGTCAAGGGGCAGGAGGAGACAGGCCAGAGAGGTTGGGGTGTACTGGAGGATGAGCTGCATGATGCCCTGGCTTTGGCTTCACTCCATGAAGAGATGGGGTGCTGTGGGGGGCTTCACTCCGTGTGAGATGAGGTCCTGCAGGGGCTTCACTCCGTGTGAGATGAGGTGCTGTGTGGGGTTTGCGCAGAGGAGCAATGCAATCTGTTCTGTCTTAGTCAGATGACAGTGGCTGCTGTATTAAGGAGAGACTAAAGGGGACCAAGGGCGGAAGTTGGAGACCAGGTAAAAGATTGCAGTGCTAGGGCTGGAGATGACCACTCTGGCTTGGTTTACATCGTAGCAGTTAAGGGGTAAGAAGTATCAAGTTTTGATATAGTGTATTTTGTGTATCACATTCAAATTTTTTGAGGGTAAAACAAGGATATACTTTAATGGGTAGTGTGGTCAGGAGCGGGAAGAATCTAGCATCCAGTGGGAACGGGCTGGAGGGTCCTCTGCTGAGTGTGTTGATCAGGGCAGGGGTGGAGCAGGGATGGCAAGGCAGGCCCCATGGAGGGGACCAGGAGCCCCATGGAGGCCCCAGGGACGGGCCTGGCCACCTACAGGCCAGGCAACCTCAGATGCTCCCTCCCTGCTGTCCTTCTGTGTGGCCACCTCAGCTGCTGCTGGCCCCCTGGGGGCAGCGGGGGGAAAAGCTTCTGGGAGAGGCAGGGGCAGCCTTCACAGGGGGCAGCTGCAGGAGGGTGGTGCGATCTGCATGTTTACCAAGGGAGCATTAGCCCTCCCCAGGTGTTCCCTCCTGGCGGAGAGCCAGCCACTTTCTCGGGGGCATTTTCCTGAAAGTTTGGGCCAAAACGTGGGTCTGCGTCATCCATGCGAGTGCATTATACATAGCAAAGTAAGAGTATTTCAGAGGTAGAACCAATAGGATTTGCTTATAGACTGGACACGGATTCTAAGAGAGAGGTCGAGTGTTTTAGCATGAACAAAGGGAAGGATGAGCTGGGGAAGACTAGGTAGGACAAGTCTTTTTTTTTTTTTTTTTGTTGAGACAGTATCACTTTGTCGCCCTTGGTAGAGTACCATGGTATCACAGCTCACAGCCTACGCAAACTCTTAGGCTCAAGCGATTCTCTTGCCTCAGCTTCCCAAGTAGCTGGACTACAGGCGCCTGCCACAACGCCCGGATATTTTAAGAGATGTGGTCTCCATCCGGCTTGGGCGGTCTTGAACCTGTGAGCTCAGGCAGTCCACCCGCCTTGGCCTCCCAGAGTGCTAGGATTACAGGCACGAGCAACTGCGCTTGCCCTGGTAGAACAGGTCTTGGAGGAGAAGATAAAGAATTTAGTCCTAGACGTCAGTTTGAGGTGTTAGAGACCTGCGTGGAGTATTCATACAGCCAGTTGGGTACAGATGTCAAGAGTTCATGAGATAGGGCTGGGCTGGCAATGTAGAGTTAGGGATCACCAGCTTGAGACTGGGTGAGCTTGCTGGCAGAGTGAGCATGATGAGGAAAGAGGCCTGAAGATTTGGGCCCTGGCTCCCAGGGAGATGAGGAGCAGCCAGCAGAGCTCACTATACGGAAAAGAAAACCCCCAGAGGGAGTGTTCTGGGCCCAAGGGAAGGAAGTGTTTTGCAGAGGAGGACGTGATCCTGGTTCATGTGCTGTAGACCGGTCCCGGTCCAGTAAGCTGAGCAGTGAGAACCCACTGCGGATGGAGCGATGGGGAAGGCACTAGACGTTACAGATTTCGTGGAGTGGTGGGAACAAACTCTTGACTGGAATGGATTTGAGGGAATAGGCGAAAAGAAATGAGAGAATATAAAAAATTCTACTGAGAAATTTCCTGCAAAAGGGAGCAGAATGGGACTGTAACTGGAAGAAGGAATTCTCTAAGGTCCTGAGAATTTTAAATTTTTTTCCTTAAGGTAGGCGAAACAACACCTGTTTGAAAATTAATGGGAGCAATCTAATGGAGAGCAAAACAATGACGACAGGAGTGAGGGGGGATTGCTGGGGCTTTGTCCTTGAGGGTGATAGAGGAAGGATCTAGCGTACAAATAGGTTTGTTCAGGAGTTGGAAATGCGTAACAGGAAGAAAATGAAGGCAGCTGCTGTAGAAACCATGTTGGTGGGCTCCTCCCCACAGGTCAGTACACCTCTGTCCCCCCAAATCTAAATCTAGGTAGAGATGCTGCTACGTGGCTAGGTGTGACTGTGGGAGCTTAAAAGA
The DNA here is from genome assembly GCA_963574655.1 of Perodicticus potto. Classification (NCBI taxonomy): domain Eukaryota; kingdom Metazoa; phylum Chordata; class Mammalia; order Primates; family Lorisidae; genus Perodicticus; species Perodicticus potto. The sequence goes on along the minus strand of CAUYRH010021221.1, from coordinate 9,796 downwards.
AGTGGTTTTCTGATGGCTTCTGATTTCTCAGTAAAGTAGGAAGAAAGGCAGCCAACTGAGAGAGGATGGGGAAGGAGATGATGGAAAGGGAAGGTATGAAATACTTGTGTAGGACAAGGACTGGCCAAGTTTTTCTGTAAAGGGCCAGATAACAAATATGTTAAGTTTTGTGGGCCACTGTAGTGTGGAAGCAGCCAGACAGCACACAGATGAACGTGGTGTAGTTTGCTCTCCCCCACCCCGGGACGGTGGGAGAGTGAATGGGCTGACAGCATCATGGTTGCCAGGTAGTATTGAAGACTCACTTGAGGTTTGTGTTCATGAATTTATAGAGAGAAGCCAGTTCTGTATTTGTGATTTTTTTCTCCAACCACAATCACACAGCTGCAGAGTAGGTGAAGAGCTGTGTCAAGGTTGTGATTTTCAGCAAGAACTGCGAAATGAGAGTGGGACTGGAATTTAAACAGAGTAAGGAGCGAGTGGTCGGGAAGGACTGATCAGGTTAATACAGGGAGGCTGAGTGGGATGCTTGATGCAGGATTGGGGAGGGGCTGCAGTTGTTGGTTGACAAGCATCATGGGAGTGTGTGCCGTTCATAGGATGGAACATAAAGGTTATCGGAGGGGATGGGCATTAGAAGGATTGTGTGTCTGTGTATATACATATGTGGATATTAAGGATGACATTAAGTTAGGAGTTAAAATCTTCAAGAATGAGGCAGAGTAGCCCAAGTCAGAGATGACTGGTAAAGGGGAGGCTAGTGAGTGGTGACACACGATGGCATGAGATTCTGAAAGGGGCAATGAAGAACAAAGATGGCACCTACCAGACCTCCAGACCCAGTGGTGTTTGGGTCATGGGTGACGCAGTGTCCGCTGGGGACATCCAGATTTCTCTAAGAGCAAGAAAGTGAAGGACGCACTGGAGGGATGGACGAGGGTAGAGATTCTGCTAATCAATGGTATTTAGTTCCAGAGTGTTTGGAACTAAACAAATTGGAGAAAGGTGAACATTGGACATAGAATAAGAACTTTTTTCTTTTCTTTTCTTTTTTTTTAGGCAAAGTTGCACTGTGTTGCCCTTTTTAGAGTGCCGTGGCATCACAGCTTCCAGCTCAAACTCTTGGGCTTAAGCAGTTGGCTTGCCTTGGCCTCCCAAGTAGCTGGGACTACAGGTGCCCACCACAACGCCCGGCTAGTTTTTTGTTGCTGTTGCAGTTGTCTTTGTTTAGCAGGCCTGACCCACCAGGTGTGGTGCATGTGGGCAGCGCCCTACCCACTGAGCTGCAGGCGCCACCTGGAATTTTTTTCTTTTTAAAAGAGCTCTGTGGTAGGTAGAACATGGGGATAGAGGTGTCCTGACCCTTGGGGAAGTAGTGTCCCACCAGCATGGTTTCTACAGCAGCTGGGACACCCCAGAGGTGATCCAGTCCCTCATTTCTCTCTCTCCTTGGGACCCCTATCTCTAGGCAGACAAATCCCGTCTTCTTCTGTTCTATTCTACAGTGTTCAGTGTTTTCTAACTTACAGCCTACATCCTCCCCCTTAGGGTCACCGCTTTCTTTTCAAGAGCTGCTCTGTTCCTCCCTGCCCTTAGCCTAAATAGTACCCTCTGGTGATGTCTTTTCTGTCCAGTTCACCCGCATTTCTTAACCTCCTGGTTCTCTTAGATATTCATACTTGAAAATCTAATTTTACTTTGAGATGATACATTCCTGAACAGGGCATAAGACTTAAAATAAGGAGAAATTTACATGCTGGGACAAATATTAGGTTTTTCTTAAAGCTTTTGGATTCACTAGGAATTTTTTTTTGAGACAGAGTTTATGTCACCCTTGGTAGAGTGCCATAGTGTCACAGCTTGCAGCAACCTCAAACTCTTGGGCTTTAGCGATTCACTTGCCTTAGCCTCCCAAGTAGCTGAGACTACAGGTCCCCGCCACAATGCCCACCTATTTTTTTTTGTTGTAGTTGTCATTGTTGTCTGGCAGGCCAGGGCTGGGCTCGAACCCACCAGAGTCAGTGTATGTGGCCGGTGCCCTACTCACTGAACTACAGGTGCCGAGCCTCATAGGAATTTTTACAAAGAGGTAAGATAACTAGTGATTAGTTAGTGATTTCTTCTTTGGTGTTAATTATCTCTGTTCAGCAATCTTTTTTTTTCTTTTTGAGACAGAGTCTTACTGTCGCCCTCAGTAGAGTGCTGTGGCGTCATAGCTCACAGCAACCACAAACTCTCTGGGCTTAAGCTATTCTCTTGCCTCAAAAGTAGCTGGGACTATAGGCGCACACCATAACGCCTCGCTATTTTTTTGTTATAGTTGTCATTGTGATTTGGCAGGCCTGGGCTGGGTTTGAACCTGCCAGCTCTGGTGTATGTGGCTGGCACCCTAGAGGCTGAGCTACAGGGGCTGAGCCCTGTTCAGCAATTTTAACTGAGTAAAGGGAGAGTAGCTGTGAGGTGGATGAGGGACTCCTTGGCTCTCATCGCTACGCTAAGACTCTTGAGCTACATCAAAACCATTGCAGGGCAGGCGTGGTGCTCACGCCTATAATCCTAGCACTCTGGGAGGCTGAGGTAGGAGGATTTCTTGAGGTCAGGAGTTGAAGATCAGCTTGAGTTAGAGTGAGAGACAAAAAAAATACAAAAAAAAATTAGGTGGGTGTGGTGGCTTGCCTCTGTAGTCCCAGGTACTCGGGAGGCTGAGGCAGGAGAATCATTTGAGCCAGGTTGCTATGATGACACCACTGAATTTCAGCCCAGGCAACAGAGTGAGACTCTGTCTCAGATAAAAACCATTGCGGTTTGTAGAATTTCACAGGAGGCCCTGGAGGTGTCCACACAATCCCTCTACCTCCATTTCACATACCACACTCATGCTTACAGCACACGTGCAGTCACCTGGTAAGGGAATGCTTAGTCTCTCTCAGATGTAAGAATGTTTTCTAATGAGTGTAGTTATCTTGCCACTAACTCAGGGACTTGCAGAAAACTCTTCCCATCATAGGAGGGAATGGTGCATAGGGAAACTATACAAATTGGCCTTCCTTATCCTTGGGGTCTGCATCTGCAGATTCAACCAACCACATATTGAAAGTATTTGAAAGAAAATAAACATAAAAGAAAAAAATTACAAGGCTCACACCTATAATCCCAGCACTCTGCAAGGCTGAGGCAGGAGGATCACTTGCACCGAGGATTTTGAGGTTAACAGTGAGCTGTGATGCACCACTGTATTGTAGCCTGGGCAACAGAGCAAGACTGTCTCTAAAAATATGTATAGCATAACAACTGTTACACAGCATTCACATCGTAGTAGGTATTATAACTTATCTAAAGATGATTTAAAGTAGACGAGGAGATGTGCATAGGTTACATATACTACAAATACTACACCATTTTATTTAAGGGACTTGAATACTTGAGGGTTTTAGTATCAGTAGGGGTCCTGGAACCAGTTCCTCCCCGGAGCACAGATATGAAGGGATGACTGTATTTGTGTATTTCTCTGATTTTTGTCACCATGGGATAAATATGACGACCTAGCATCAGACTGATACGTAGTGAAATCTTATAGGCAAGCACTCAGATACAAACAAGAATTTGATTTTACAAAGGAACACTACTCCTAGGGAATCTCTGCTTCATTGATGCTCAAGAGGAGGACAGAGGGCAGGTAGTTTAGGTGAGTGACACTGTCACAATAAGAGGCTAGGCTAAATGAACTTGCAGAATTTTGCCCAAGTATTCAGGATTTGTGCTCTGAGAGAGGTATTGTGTCCATTTCCTAGACACCCTCTTAGCCTGTGTGCCCTCACCTGAAACTGAACGTGAGTCATCCAGAGTTTGTTATCTGGCAGCCACATTAGGCACACAGCTTGCGCTGCTGACAGCTTTGATGTATTTTTCTCTCTGTCCTTCCAGCCAAGAAAGCTACGGTGAATCTACTGGGTGAAGAAAAGAAGAGCACCTAAGGACAGACAGGACGAATCCTTTCTGCCCTTCCTGCATCTTCCCGTTAGAGCTTGCTGTTGTAGTAGAGACTGTGGTATCATCATTTGAATAATGTTGCCTTGGAAACATTTTTGATGTATTAAAAAAAGGAATGTGTTATAAGTTTATTTGCTTACTTTTACTGCCTATATACATAACAGCATTTTAGATGTAATACAGTGGGCAGTGTCCAAATTTCTGGAAAATATATTTTGCCTCTGGGTAGGAAAAGATGTTACCATCCTGCAGGAGATATAAACTTAAATATAAAATTACATCTCCCACAGGCTGTGTACTTTATGGGGCTCACTCTGCATGCATTTTCTCTGTGCTTATAATACTTAGGATAATCTTTATGGTTCTACTTCATGTAAATGTACAATTTTATATAATTCTTACACGTTTTTAATGTATTTGTCCACTATATATAGGAAAATGTTACCGTCTTGACTGTAACGTATAATGCTTATAAGGAAGGTTGTATATGCTATTTATAACTTCTGTACAATAAGACCACCTGCCAAAAGCTGAAGTACCATTGTGTTGATGTGATCTACTAAATAATAGTTAAGAAAATTAATACAAATGATCAGTATTCAATTAGCCAGGCATGGTGGCACTTGCCTATGTAGTCCCAGCTACTTGAGAGGCCTAGGCAGGAGGGTTGCTTGAGCCCCAGAGTTGGAGGTTGCAGTGAGCTATGATACCAGTATACTCCAGCCAGGGTGACAAAGCAAGATATTGTCTTTGAGTAAATAAGTATTAGCATTCAAATGAACAAAGTAAGAAATCATGATGAATGGAGATTGGCCTGGTTGTTTTCCTAATATTGTAGCACCTGAATACCAGGACAGCTTTGTAAACTGCTTAGTCACTCTAGTGATAAATGAGATTTACCCATGTATCAGTAATCTGTAGCTAGCTCCCCATTCCCTCTAGAAACAATAATACTGTCTCATCTACTTAAAAACTTTAGATTTGTCTTTAAGATGCAAAGTGGAAACCATTCCTGGTTTTAGCTTCAAAGCTGGTACCTGTTGGTTTAGTCTTGTTTCTTTCCCATCTTCTTTTTAAGACCAGTTTAAGGAACCTCCAAAGACATGCCCACCTCTGATTACATATATGTTCTTGTTTATTTCATTAGGGACAGTATGCAAATGATGACACCTAGCTCTAAGAGCAATTCTGAGAGAATGACAGGAAGTATGATATAACCTGTAAGTTGGTAGCAGCTAAGTCAAACTGCCTTCACCTTTTCCTCTGGCCTTTAAAATGAAATACAAATGGCCTCCCTTGCTTACAAATCAGAATCATTTGTAGTTCACCTAAATGCCTTCATCTTTATTCTTTATTTTGATAAACTGCATATGACCGATAGTTTAAGAACAGAACTATAAAAGTTAAAATGACTGTCACCTTGATTGGCTAAATAGCTCATAGAGGTCTTGACAACTTGTCTGGACCAGAAAATCTGGCTTTACACCATATGGCTAGAACGCTTCTGAGTTCAGTTAAACTAGACTAAAACAAATACATAACAAAACTAGTAAGATTAAATATCCAGGCAGTAAAATATTTTTTAAGGTAAATAAAGGTGATTAGCTCACCTTTAGATAACAATCAGGAAAGAGCACAATGTCTCATGATATAAAAAAATACTAAAGATATGGCTCAGTGCCCATAGCTTAATGGTTAAGGCCCCAGCCACATACACCGGGGCCAGTGGGTTTGAACCCGGCTCAGGCCTGCTAAACAATGACAACTACCACAAAAAAAAAATTAGGTGTTGTGGCAGGCACTTGTAGTCCCAGCTACTTGGGAGGCTGAGGCAGAAGAATCGCTTAAGCCCAAGAGTTTCAGGTTGCTGTGAGCTATAACGCCAGGGCCGGCTACCGAGGGCAACATACTGAGACTCTGTCTCAAAAAAAAAACCCCAAAACCTAAAGATATCAAAAATAAGGAACAGTATCACTAAAATATAGTAATATAGATCAATGCAATTTTTTCTAGGAAAAATAGTGGTAATTATTGGGTGGGTATCTTATTAGAGGAAAAAAAACCTTTTAGAAAGCAAATAATTGAGAGAAAAAACAAGCTTTAGATTTTCTTAAAAAAGTATCTCTAGGATTATTTCACACCAGGCACAGTGGCTTGAGGCTGTAATCCCAGCACTGTGGGAGGCCCAGGCTGGTGGACTGCCTGAGCTCAAAAGTTCAAGACCAGGCTGAGCCAAGAGTGAGATCCCATCTCTAAAAACAGCCAGGCACCTATAGTCCCAGCTACTAGGTAGGCTGAGGCAAGAGAATCACTTGAGCCCAAGAGTTAAAGGTTGCTGCGAGCTATGACGCCACCGCACTCTACCTAGGGCGACAGAGTGGGATTCTGTCTCAAGAAAGAAAAAAAAGTATCTCTAGGAGTATTTCAATCCTTTTCCAATAAATAAAAGTACACTTTTCCTGTTGGCAGAAAAATGAGAATTAGCAACTTCTACCATATAAAATATATAGTCAGAATGCAAGTATACAGAGTATATTATCAGACAAGACAGGAGGCATGAAAGTTACTACTGCTCATAATTACAGGCTAATACCCACTTAAAAACTACAGTAAAATACACAGTACATTCTGAATGCAATTTTTTTTAACATCTTGGTACCACAGCTTTCTCCTTATAATTCATTGCACAAGAAATTTAAGTTACTGTTTTTACAGTTGAGGTGTAAATGTTAATGGTAAGTTGTTTGAACAATTCTGTCTCACTTTTTCCCCAAATAAAATACTGTCATGCCTGGAGTATTTGAAGAACTAATTGAGTCTGTGTGTGGCTGGAAGACATGCATTGTTTTCATATATAAATCTCAAGGGTGTGAAGTTTCAGAATTTCTACAACAGTTTAAATTCTTGAAAACCAAGGAAAAATTTCCTATAGCAGTTACTCACTTGCTTGAAGGCTTTAATCATTCAGATCAACAAATTTACTGCTACTCTGGGGAGAAACTTCTACCCACAGCGTGAGGAAATGCTCATAGCCTTTAAATAAGTTATCACCTATCCTGAGGATGTGATATATTGAATGGAAATGGATGTAAATAAAATTCAGATCTCATGTTACATTTCATTGTGTTTTATATGTGTGTGTGTGTGTGTGTGTGTTGGGGGAGGGGGGATCGTCCCTAGCCCAGAATTATTTAAGCAAAATTTTAAATAAATATGGATAAATGGGCCATAAACACTGCTGATTAACTCTATTACTCCCGCCGCTCATAATTTTCTTCTGGTGGTTATTGTCTACCAAGGAAAAGCCCTTCCCTAAAGAAAACCTATCAACCCAAAAGTTTCCACCAATAATCAGCACTAGATGGATGTAAAGGGAACCTAAATCAATGCTCTCCACCAGTATACTGCATTACAAAGAAGACTCATGACTTAAGACAGTATATTGTACTGATTTCAATAATACACTGTTATAATAATAGTTCTGAAACATTATTTGTCTTAGTGTTTTATGTTGCTATAACAGAATACCAGAGACTGGGTGATTCATAATAAATGGCAATTTATTTGGGTCATGGTTGAAGACTGGGTAATCCAAGAGTATGATGCCAAAATCTGGCAAAGGCCTTCATGCTGCATCATCCCAGGTGGAAAATGGAAAGCCAAGAGGGTGTGCTGGAGATAGCAGAGAGTTGGCCAAATTCCATTTTGTGAAAAACCCACTCCTGAGATGATATAATCCACTTAAGGCAGAGTCTCCAAGGCCCAATCACCGTCCGCCTCTCAATACTGTCACAATGGCAATTAAACTTCAATGTGAATTCTGAAGGGGACATTCAAACCACAACACTGACAATCCTAATTGCCCCATAACTAAAACACCTTTAGATCCTAATCATCTTTTTGTGACAAATCTTTTACGTTGGCTACCCCATTATGGGTTCTCAACTACTTCCCTCCTCAGCTTCTTTGAAAAAGCTCTATACAGTAGTGGTGTCACTTCCTATGGCTCTATCACCCATAGTCAATACTTGGACTACTCACATTCACACAACTTCTATTACAACATAATTGTTCTATTTTGCTATTGTTGCTAGTCCTTTATTCTGCATAACTTATAAATTAAAACTCATCATAGGAAAAACATCACATACATACAGGACGTGGCACTGTTCAGTTTCAGGCATCCACTGGGAGTCCTGAAAATATCCTTTGGGGATAAGGGGACTACTGTGTTCATTTCCCCAGCTTCCTCTGCAGCTAGAGACGGACGTGTACCACAGTTCTCAACAACAAAACTGAAGTGCAAGTCTGCTGAGAGGAATTTTGAGAAATCTCTTGCTTTCTTTTTAAGAGGACAAAAGTGGCTGGAACAGCTATCTTTTCTTCCAGACTTAAACTCCTACATAAATGTCAGCCCTCTTGCAAGCTTAAGACATCATTCTTAAGGATGTCAGAAACATGTCATGGAAAATGAAGTGAAAAAATACAAAAAAGGCATTATTGAGAGCTGAGCCAACACCTGCAACAACCTTCTTTAGATTTCATGTTATTAAAAAAATAAACTTCTTCTCCAGTCTCTTCCACAAACGCATTCCTAAGTGATACATTTTCCAAAAAAGGACTGTTATGAATTGTTTTACACATACTCAGCCCATATTTATTTATAAGTCAAATACACAAACTGCTATGCTATTATGTTCACTATGAAACAAAAAGGAAATTGTTAAAACTGAAAACAGTAAATTCTATCACTTTTGCATATCAATAGATCACCTTCAGATAGCCTGAATGTATATTCCCATGTAAAGCTCTGTAACTCTGGGTTTGCTTATTTTGGAATCGATTGGGATTGTTTGACCTCAAGTAAAAAAAAACTTAAAATGAGATTTACTACAAGCACAGGGTATCCCAAAAGTCACCCACAAAGTTGCCATACATATGGAAAATAGGCAATGGTAGCTAAACATACCCTATTTACAAGATATTCATTACAAAATTTACAAATATTTACAAAATATTCTCAAAGTGATCACCTCCTTATAAAATTTTGGTAATGAATATTTTATAAGTAAAGGTACACACAGATACAATTTCCCATTTTTGTTATTCAATTACAATAATAGATTAAAAAAACATGATCCGCATACTGACTGTTCGTAGACTACCCCCATCCCACACCAGAGGACTTACCATTTTCTAGTTTTAGGTTCATTGCTGAAGCTCCCATTACCTATTCTCTTTAATTACCTCCTTTACCAGCATTTAGTTTATAAGCAAAAGCTGCAAAAGTCAGTTCCAAATTTTATTTCATTAACTTAGAAGATGAACAAAATGTGTATTTCAAATCTCGTTATCTATCTGAAACTTATGTTTACATAGAAGAAAAACAGATACAGGATTTCAAGTAACTTATTATACACTCCATTGTCCATTTAAAAATATTCTTCCTTCCACAAAAACTTAAATTGAAAAAAAAAAGTCTTTTTCACTGCATAAAAGCTAGATGCAAAGTTCTGATGTAAATTTATTTGTCAACTCTGGTGATGATGAGGCACAAATATGCATAGTTCAGTAAAATAATGCAAACAAAAAGCCTTTGTTTCTCTCAGAGACCAATTAGAAGCCTCCATTTATGTCTCTTACAGTATCCCACAAATGATGCTCATGCTAGGTCACTTCTTCTTCTTTCCTTTCCCTTTTTTACTTCCCTCTCCTTGCTGAAGACTTTGGTCACCACCTCCTGTTTTTTGTGTCCTTGTTTTTAGTTTAGGTATCATTTCCGCTGCATACAACATTACTGACTTAC
>CAUYRH010021220.1:0-11044 GCA_963574655.1 Perodicticus potto | reverse complement strand
GTCTCCTTCACTTTACACTTGGGACTAAATGTGGAACCCCCATTTCCTATGCCTAGGTCAGTTTCTTGTGAATTTCCTAGGCCTGAATTCCATGGATGGACTGTGTCCATTCATTGATACACTCATTCACCTTGCCCCCCGCGGAAGGGACTGTATTCATTTGTTTCCTGGCCAAGGAACCCATACACCTATATATATACCCTGAGGCTAGAGGCCTAGAGGAGGACCCGGAGAGGAACGGAGAGAGCTTCTCTCTCCCCACTTGAATTCTCTCCCTCTACCAGGAGCTTTGGTATTTTCTGTATTCTTTTCTGTAAATCAATTCTGTCTTACCACGGAGGGTTGGGGGGGTGGGGAAATAATGTAACGAAGAATAATAAAATACATGTATTAATAAAAAAAAAAAGAAAAAAAATACTTTCTCATGTGCAAGTAATAGTTATAAAACAATCTTTCAGTTTAGGTTCATATTGTCTTTTACCCCTTTGTAGGATGGTAGTCTCAATAAAAACATACATTAAGAGACAGTAATCAAGTTTTTCTACTGCAAACAATGTCCTCCATGATTCTTACCAAGAGCAGTGAGTCCCTCTGAGATAGATGTGAGAACATACAGGAGTACAGGAGGCTCTAAGTTGGTGATGAAGCTCATGTGGTCTTGGGTGAGACATTCCAGGAGTGGATAATAAGACTGGCTCAGTTTCCGGTATTGCTACAACACAGAGATATACTAAATGTCAACCCACAGGGAAGAAAAAGACATCTTACATACAGTTCAGTAGAGACTGCCATTTGTAATATTGGAAATTGTAAACTTACTTAAACATAAGGTCAATAAATACATAGAACAAATAACATAATGAATCCCAATCCTGCATTTAAAGGGGTTATAATAGGAATCTCTTGATCTCTAGAAATTCTAATTTGAAGATGTAGCATAGTACATTATTTCAATTTTACCTTATATGGCTAGCACTTAAATGCAAGTAAAATCCCTGCAGTATGACATTTATAGAAGACTGTGTGAATTATTTTTCTGGACTAGAATATTCTAATATTGAACAGTGCTTAATCTCCTGTCTTTTTTTTTTGAGTTAGAGTCTCACTTTGTCACCCTTGGGAGAGTGCTGTGGCATCATAGCTCACAACAACCTCTAATTCTTGGGCTCAAGTGATTGATCCTCCTGCCTCAGCCTCCCAAGTAGCTGGGACTACAGGCACCTGCCACAATGCCTGGCTATTTTTATAGGTGGGGTCTCGCTCTGGCTCAGGCTGGTCTCGAACCTGTGAGCTTAAGCAATCTACCTGCCTTGGCCTCCCAAAGTGCTGGGATTACAAGAGTAACTTTTTTTTGTCTTTCAAACACAAAGAAATCTGCTGTTAAAATAGTATTTGTCATGATAGTTTGCTATATTCATACAACGCCAACCCGGCTAAATAAATCAAATTTGGTAAAGGACTTAGCATATATTATAGGCAAAAGATAAGTGCATGAGAAATAATACCTGGAAAATCTCAAAAGCAATCCAACCAATATTAAGGAGCATGACACTCAAAAGGTAAAACAGAGGAGTATTTCTTAAAGTGAGGTTAAGACCACTTCCATGAGACTCACTTTGGGGTGCTTGTTAAAAATGTAGTTTCTTGACATCCACTTGAGATTTCACTGAATGAAAAGCTCTAGAATGAAGCTTTGAAATGAACACCTTTAACATATATGCTAACAGAGAATCATGCACTCTCAAGTTTGAGAATTACTGAATTGGAAGTTTGCTTGACTACTAGAAAAAGTGTGAAAGAAAAATCCCTGAAACCATACCAGCTTTCTAGTTAGCCTATAAGTGTACTGAAAAGTCTCCTCAATGAGATGACTGTGACATTTGGTTGATTTGACTCAAGTTTCTACTCTGTAATTTTTATCAAACAGGCATAGCCTTCAATGAGCATTCCATTCTACTACAAAGAGGCTTCACAACCTCGGCTTGAGGTGTGGTCCAATTAAGATAGCTTAGAGAGATACAAGAGGGTGCACTCTCATGAGACAGCCAAGGAGCATTTCTCACAGAGGCCGACAAACAAAGGCCCTGCAGATCTTACCTGTAATGTTGGGGTTGAAGTAGATGGGAAAGCCTGGACTAAGTCTGAGCATGAATCTAGCTATGTTACCCAAGTTGGGCACATACTGGCTTTTATGTAATCAGGTAGAGATGTTTTTAAAAAGTCTGGTAATGACACAGGTCAGTCCAATTAATGACTCAGGTGTTTCTTATAGGCATCAAAATCTTAAGACTAATGATATAAATCATAGAAACTAGATGGGAGAGCAGAAAAGGGACTACAGTTCACATAGTTTAATCCAATCATTTTAAAAGTGAAGAAATTAAAGCCTGGAGAAACAGAAGGTGATTAGTGAGTGGCATAGAGCAGACTACATGCCAGGTTGCTCAACTTGCAATTCAGCACAGTGTACGCCACACCTGAATTTTAATAAAGGGGAAGGCCAAATAGCAGGGGAAGTAGAAAGAGTAGTATAGAAGGAAGAGGACAATCCTGCAGTCAATCCTGTATTTTCTGCTGCAGGAAAAACAGACTGTTTTTGAATTATGAGTATTGTTATATGCAATTACTTGAAATTGCTAATTATATTTTCTTTATATGTAGAACCTGAAGCACTCTAGATGACCAATTTGTCAGAAGGTGGTAGGTGCAGCTTTCTAAACTGCACATTTAATTATATAAATACAGACATTATAGTTGTCCAAATTCTCTAAGTTAGAGCAAGTACACTATTTTAGAACAAAAAATGTTCTGGTGCTATTCTAACTCCCTGAGCTTCATTATAATAATTCCAGGCCTGTGGTGGTGTTACTTTGCATTTCACACAAAGACTCCAGGTTTCATGATTGCTTACTAGCAAGTCACTGTGGGATACTGACAGCAGCATTTTGACAAAGGCCTGGAGTACATTGTCAAAATGGTTGTCCCCATACAACTTGAAGACGCCAAAGCTGACATAATTTCCACACAAGGCAGATTTGAGAGCTGAATAGCAGATGGAGATGCCCTTGAGTTTCATTGGATAAATCTGATCTTTTGAGAAGTTCCCGAGGGACAGGATCTGATTACCTGTTTTAGGGTAAAAGCAGAAAGAGAAAGTGACATAAGTGGGTATCATTTAAAGCAGTTATGGGGCACACTAACATTTTCACTTTACTGTTAATATTAATTTCTCTCAGCATTTTTCTTTTTTTTTTTTTTTTGAGACAGAGCCTCAAGCTGTTGCCCTAGGTAGAGTGCCGTGGCATCACAGCTCATAGCAACCTCCAACTCCTGGGCTCAAGTGATTCACCTGCCTTTGCCTCACAAGTAGCTAGGACTACAGGTGCCTGCCACAACACTGGCTATTTTTTTTTGGTCACAGCCGTCATTGTTGTTTGGCGGGCCTGGGCTGGTTTCAAACCCGCCAGCTCAGGTGTATGTGGCTGGCGCCTTAGCCACTTGAGCCACAAGTGCCGAGCCTCCCTCAGCATTTTTCTAAGAATTGCACCATCCATTGTAATGAAAACTATAAACACATAAGGCAGTGTACCTGGAAGTACAAATGACCTAAGGACAAAAAAAATCAATCAAGGACATTGAAAAAAAGCTCTAATTTTAATCTGCATGGTGATTACATGGATGTATATATAGACATGTAAAAATTTATTGAGTTGTACTCTTTAGTTCACTTTATTTTATGTATTATCCCCTCAATAAAAAGTTTTTAAAAAGTAGGCTAAAACTAAGTCATTAAAAAAGATAAGCTGACTGAGAAGTAAATTATTCACCTGTGAGCCTCACAGGATTGGTATAGGAATTAAATGAAATAAGACACATAGAAGTTCTTAGTGCAGCACACAATAAATACTACTCTCTTAGATCCTTCTTCAGAAGATCCCAATAGATGATTGTTTTAAACTATACTTAAGGGCGGCACCTGTGGCTCAAAGGAGTAGGGCGCTGGCCCCATATACCGGAGGTGGTGGGCTCGAACCTGGCCCCGGCCAAAAACTGCAAATAAAAAGTGTTTAAAAAAAAAAAAAAAAGGTTAAACTATACTTAAATTCTATGATGACCACCAAAGACAAAGAAATATTTGTATAATAACCTTAACCTTTTCTATAGTATTTAGCATTTACAATCACCAATTTTTGTTTCTGAAAAGCATGCCATAAGGCATGTTACTAGGAATGCCTGAGAATGATTTTTTAAAAAATATAAAGCAGGGTGGAGCCTATGGCTCATTGGGTAGGGCACTGGCCCCATATACCGAGGGTGGCAGGTTCAAACTCAGCCCTGGCCAAACTGCAACAACAACAAAAAAATAGCTGGGTGTTATGGCGGGTGCCTGTGGTCTCAGCTACTCGAGAGGCTGAGGCAACATGATAGCTTAAACCCAGGAGTTGGAGGTTGCTGTGAGCTGTGTGATGCCACAGCACTCTACTGTGGGCGATAAAGTGAGACTCTGTCTCTAGAGTTAAAAAAAAAAAATATATATATATATATATAGCAATTCATGTTTCTTAGCTCTTCCTTTTCCTGTTCAAGTGAGTATTGCTTCTAAAATTGAAACTAAATTTAGTTTGCAAAATTTAGAGGTTCTACGTATATTACAGTGGCTTATATGGTGTCAACTTGATTAAAAAAGATGAAGAAAATGCATTCTGGGTTCCAGTTTGTCTTTCTTTCCTGTTCTTGAACTGCCAGTCCTGTTGATCAGTGACCCCAAGCCCACCATAAAATACTTGGTAGCAAACTTAATAGAAACATCAGACATACGTGAGCAACAGCCTTCCACTGACTTCTATACCACTACACCTCCTATGCTTTCATGGTCTCACTCTAGTACCTGAATGTACCTAGCTTCTAGAGTTCCCTGCAAGTTCTACCTGGTCCGTCTATGCCATTATTTCACAGGCTCATTGGTGATTGCTTTTTTCTTTCTGAACCTTCAATTCTCCCCTTTGGACTTATTTCTCCATCTTTACCCAAGATAATACAAAGTCTGATTTCCAAAATAAATTATCCATTTTGGCTGGGCACAGTGGCTCACTCCTATAATGCCAGCACTTTTGGGAGGCCCAGGCAGAAAGATCATTTGAGCAAAGAGTTCAAGACCAGCCTGGACAACATTGCATGATCTTGTCTCTATAAAAAATAAAAAAAATTAGCTGAGTGTGGTGGTGGGCACCTGTATTCACAGCTATTCTGGAGGCTGAAGCAGGAGGATCAAATCTTGAGCCTGGGAGTTTGAGGTTACAGTGAACTATAATAACACCACTGCACTCTAGCTTTGGTGACAGAGCAAGACTCTTCTCCCACCTCCAAATTTAAAACTCCTTAAGTATCATTATATTTTGTTTTTCCCAGAGATGAGGTCTCACTCTGTCACCAGGGCTAGAAGCAGTGGTGTCATCGTAGCTTACTGCAACCTTGAACACCTGGGCTCAGGTGATCCTACTGCCTCAGTCTCCTGAGTAGCTTGGGACTATATGTTGTTCTGCCAGGTGTTTTTTAATATTTTTGCAGAGAGGAGGTCTTCCTGTCGCTCAGACTGGTCTCAAACTCCCAAGCTCAAGCGATCCTTCCACCTTAGTGTCCCTAAGTGCTAGGATTACAGGTGTGAGCCAATGTGTCCACAGTTCATTATTCTTTTTCCCTGTTTGAAGACTAATATATACATTGTGGTAACTACATGTATACTAAGGGGTTAAGGACTGATACTACTAGCAAAGCATGAAATACAGGACCAGCCCTGAGTGAAAGTTTCCTCTCCTTGATCTGTTCCATTCATATGGAATACTGCCTCTATGCTAGTGGTTCTCAACCTGTGGGTCGTGACCCACAGGAACTGTATTAAAGGGCCATGGCATTAGGAAGGTTGAGAACCACTGCTCTATGCAGTCACAGAAGCCCTTTTGGCTTTTCTTATAATTTGTGTATCTGAATGACAAAACCAGTCTGGAAGGCTGAAGCCTAACTTAGAATTTACTCAATACCAAGTTCTGTACCCTCTTTCATAATTTTAACCGATCTTACCTTTAAGAGATGGAGTAGTTCCATAAAAATTCAATTTGACAGCATTTATTTAACAGCTACTATGTGTGAGATGCTGGGATAAAGAAATGAATAAAATAAAATTTCTGCTCTGAGGGAGTTTAGTCTGGTCAGAGAAATCTATCTGTAAATAAATAATTCCATGTAATGTCACAAATGCTAACAGAGAGGTATGTCAAGCTGTTATGGTAATAGAAGAGACTAATTCTGCTTGGGCAGAAGGACAGAGGGACAGTAGGGAAGGTTTCACAGAACAGGTTATGTCTAAAGGATAAACTGCAGTTTTCTACATGGACTTGGAAGGAGAGGAGTAAATTCTGGGTAAATTAAGTATAAAAACACGAAGTCTTAAGAAAGAGAGAACTGCAGGACAGGACAGTTTTCAACCACTGTTTTCTAACTTTTGCCTCGAATCCAATTTTAACCAAGGAAGACATTTTCCTATTTTCCCTTTCCCACCCAAAACAATAGCACTGCACAGTTGTGATGAAAAAAGCTAGAACAACTTTGGAAGGTGGGGGTGGTTCACACATTTTGTGTTTGTTGTGGAGGTCATGGTCAACAGGAGCAAACTTTTGGGGGTTTTTTTATGCTTCTGTCCTTATGGGTAAGGTAAAGATCTTATATTGTGCAGCATAAGATGAAATAGGGAGACCAAGAACTGAAAAAATATTTGTAAATGAACGGATAATCTATTATCAAGAAATATTAATTATTTAGAATCACAACTTTTATCTCTTCATTAAAATTGCAATATGGCACACATGTCTCACCTTTTGAACTATGTCAAATACATTTATATTAATTAATTAATATGCTATTATGACCTTGTAAGAGTAGAATAATTAATACTTTTCAAATAGGAAACTATATCTCATTTTGTTTGCTTAAGTGCCTCAGCATTCTATGGTGACTATAACAAAAATCTATGGAAGAGAAGTGATTGCTCATTTCCTCAACATGTCCAGTGTAGCTTTAATCAATAGGTATTATTCAATAACTCTTACTGGAATTGGAGGCCCTGTTCTCAAAAGGCTTAAAATCCAGGAGTTAGACTCACATTAGTATAAATAGAAGTGACAGGCTTGAGATTTGCTTTTGATGTTCCTCTGTAGGTCTGATAAACTTCTTTGTCTTCCCTGTATCACCCACACTTAGAAAGTTCCAACTTCTTCCTTCTCAGCATTTCTTTCCTAAGAGGGAGATCTGTATTGCACTAATAGATGGCTAGGAGATGATGTCATTGCCAGCTTGGAAGCCACTCAACACAGTAACAGCTGCCACTTTGGTACTATTGTAGCAGCATGAAAGAAAAGGATACTTTCCTTAATGAAATAAAACAGACTTTCAAAGGCTATAATCAAAAGGAAAATCTCTAATTGTTTCCACTGACAACATCTGCCATAATTGGGGAAGGGGAAAAGAGGTAACTGTTACATCCTGAATACCAGACCTGGGTAAAATGGATGCTAAGGCTATGCTGGGGTTCAGGGAAAAAGAATGTACTGAACTGAATGACTAACCAGGTCAAAGGCAATAATGAGGGAATGGAGGCACAATAGAGGTTACATAGTAATGCTATGTACATGTATTACATACATACATTACATATGCATAGTAATGTATGTATTACATGCATTACAATGCATAGTAATGTATGTATTACAATGTAACTGCTGTAGAGTATGAGAAATCCCATTAAATAATAAAGAAGAACTGGAAATAAGCTTAGAGGACTCCTGAGCTAGATAATCTGGTTTATTAGAAATATTTTCCTCATTACTAGCTTATAGTAACTGGTTAGGTTCCACCTTCTTTACCTCTAACTTTATGGAGAGGCCTTTTATGTTGTTGTTATTAGCCTTTAACATTCAGAAGTACCAGTCACTTCATACTGGTCAAGGGAACAATACAATAAGAGGACATCTCAATTCTAAATATTTATGCAGGCCAGGCACGGTGGTTCATGCCTGTAATTCTAGCACTCTGGGAGGCCGAGGCAGGTGGATTGCCTGAGCTCATAGGTTCAAGACCAGCCCGAGCAAGTGTGAGACCCTGTCTCTAAAAAAAGCAGGGTGTTATAGCAGGTACCTGTAGTCTCAGCTACTTGGGAGGGTGAGACAAGAGAATCACTTGAGCTCAGGAGTTAGAGGTTGTTGTAAGCTATGATGCCACAGCACTCTACTGAGGGTAGAGTCAGACTCTGTCTCAAAAGAAAAAAAAAATTATGCACCCAACTTAAATGCTCCCAGATTTATGAAACAGACCTTGATTGTTCTGAGCAATGTGATATCTCATATCACCATAATTGCTGGGGACTTTAACACCCTATCTGACAGAACTGGACAGATCCTCTAAACAAAAACTAAACAAAGATACAAGAACCATTGTGACCCTAGAACAAATGGGTTAAACAGACCTTTACAGAACACACCATCCAAAGCTAAGGAATATACATTCTTCTCGTCAGCCCATGGAACATACTTCAAGACAGATCATATCCTAGAATACAAATCAAAACTCAACAAGATTAGAAGAATTGAACTTATACCTTGTATCTTCTCAGACCACAAGGCAATAAAGGTGGAACTCCAACAAAAACTTAAATTGCCACACAAAGGCATGGAAATGAAATAACCTTATGCTGAATGACAGTTGGGTTAAGAAAGCGATAAAGGAGGAAAGTGTTAAATTCCTCAAACATAACAATAATGAAGCCACAAGTTACCTAAACCTGTGGGATACTGCAAAAGCAGCCCTAAGAGGGAAATTTATTGCATTAGAGCCCTACATCCAAAAAAGAGAGAGAAAGTACATCAACATAATGAATTATTTTAAGGAAATGGAAAAGGAAGAGCAATCCAATCCCAAACTAGCAGAAGAAAAGGAATAACTAAAATTGAATCAGAGATTTTGAAATTGAAAACAAAAGAATCATTTAGAAAATAAATGAAACAAAAGGTTGGTCCTTGGGGAAAAAATAAAATCAATAAACCCTTGTGCATATTAATTAGAAACAGCAAAGTAAAATCTCAACCTCAATCAGAAATGATGAAGGGGAAATAACAGGCATCATAGAGATACAAGAGATTATCTCTGAATACTACAAGAAACTCTATGTCCAGAAATCTGACAATGTGGAGGAAATGGATCAATACCTGGAATCACACCCTCTCCCTGGACTTAACCAAGAGGAAACAAATCTCTGGAACAGACAAATATCAAGCACTGAGACCAAAGAAACAATAAAAAAATCTTTCAACAAAAAAATGCCCTGGACCAGATGGCATTACACCAGAATTCTATTAAGCCTTCAAGGAAGAGTTTATACGCATATTGCAGAAATTATTCCAAAACAGTGAGAAGGAAGTAATCTTCTTCAACACATTCTAAGAAGCAAGCATCACCCAACACCAAAACCAGGAAAAGACCCTACAAAAAAGGAGAACTACAGACTGATGAAATGAGGCAAGAGAAAGATATAAAGGCCATCCAATGGGAGCAGAGGAAGTCAAACTCTCCCTCTTTGCTGTCGATATGATCTTACACTTAGAGAACCCCTGAGACCCAATTGCAAGACTTCTGGAAGTGATCAAGAAATACAGTAAAGTCTCAGTGTAGAAAATCAATGTCCAAAAATCAGAAGTTTTTAGCAGTTGTCTATCAACTGTTGAAAAACTAATGATAGACACAATTACCTTCATAGTAGATTCAAAGAAAATGAAATAGCTAGGAATACACCTAACAGAAGAGGTGAAGGACCGCTACAAAGAGAATTATGAAACCCTAAGAAAAGAAATAGCTGAAGACATTAACAAATGGAAGAGCATACCATGCTCATTGCTAGGAAGAATCAACATTGTTAAAATGTCTATACTTCCCAAAGCAAACTACAGATTCAAGGCAATCCGTATTAAAATACCACTATCATACTTTGAAGATTAGGAAAAATTAGTTCTTCGTTTTGTATGGAACCACAAAAAACCCATGTATAGCCAAGGCAATTCGTAGCAATAAAAACAAAGCTGGTGGCATTAATCTACCAGACTTTAGGCTATATTGCAAGTTCACAGTGATCAAAACAGGATGGTATTGGGACAAAAACAGAGACATAGACATTTGGAGCTGAACAGGAAACCATGAGGTGCAACTAACATCATATAGCCACCTGATCTTTGACAAACCAAACAAGAGCATACTCTGGGGAAGAGAATCTCTGTTCAATAAATGGTGCTGGCAGAAATGGATAACTACATGTAAAAGACTGAAATTGGACCCACACCTTTCACCACTTATAAAATTTGATTCAAGATGGATAAAAGATTTAAAATGAAGGCAGGAAATGATAAAAATCCTAGAAGTGTTGGAAAAACTGTGGAAGATGTTGGCCTGGGGAAAGATTTTATGAAGAAGACTTCCTTGGCAATCTCCACAACAAAAATAAACAAATAGGACTTAATTAAACTGAAAAGCTTCTGCACAACTAAGGACACAACAACCAAAGAAAATAGACAACCTTCAGAGTGGGAAAAGATATCTGCATTATTATGAATCTGATAAGGGCTTGATACTAGGATCTATAGAGAATTCAAACTAATCAACAAAAAAAGAGCCAACAATCCCACCACTGGGCAAGAGATATGAACAGAACCTTCTCTGAGGATGACAGATGAATGTCTATTAAACATGAAAAAATGCTCATTGTCCCTAGTCATAAGAGAAATGCGAATCAATCTTCCCCAAGGGGTTTTCCCTGGGGGGGGGGAATATATATATATATATATATATTTATATAAAGTAATACATGTTTCTTTTTTTTTTTTTTTGAGACAGAGCCTCAAGCTGTCGCCCTGGGTAGAGTGCCGTGGCATTACAGCTCACAGCAACCTCTAATTCCTGGGCTCAAGCGAGTCTCCTGCCTCTGCCTCCCAAGTAGCTGGGACTACAG
>CAUYRH010021219.1:0-17007 GCA_963574655.1 Perodicticus potto | reverse complement strand
TTAACCTGGACTCTTGAGATCACACCAGGGCTCCTGTTGGAGGAAATATATTTGCACAGAGGATTTCTTTAATAAGATTGCCATTTTAGGCTGTAATATCTTTCTAATCAATAATAAAATAAAACAAAATTTTGACTGCTTAAAAAAAAAAAAGAAAAGAAAAGAACTGAACCTATCCTACGCCAGTGTTTTACAACCAGTGTGCCCTGAGAGGATCTTAGGTATTAAATTATTTTTGAAAGCAGTTCAAAGCACAGCAACTATGTTCTTTTTTTTAACTCTTTCTTGGATCAATATAATTTAAGTGTGCCTCAGAAGTTTAACTATATATTCAAGTGTGACATGATGTTAAAAAAGGTTGGAAAACACTGCCCTAAGCTTTTGCCTAGGGCTGGTCAAAGCTAAGGAAGTTTGTTAACACTCGGCAGCCCTGCAAAGAATTTGCTCCAAGCAGTCCCTTCAGGATGAAGCTAAAGAACACTAAGACATTGCCATTCTGAAGTTATTCTAAAGCAATGAAGAACTCTGCTCAAGCTCAATACAAGGGGAGTTATGAAAGCCCACATTTTTGTATGTTCGGTTTGGTAACTTCACATTTTATTTCATACATTGTTTAAAGGACACCTACAGGCAGGGTGCAGTGACTCATGCTTGTAAACAACCCTCTTTGGCTGCTAGCACTCTGGGCAGATTGCTTGAGCTCAGGAGTTTGAGACCAGCCTGAGCAACGGCAAGACCCCATCTACTGAAAATTAAAAAATTAGCCAAGCGTTGTTGCAGGCTCCTGTAGTCCCAGCTACTCGGGAGGCGGAGGCAGGAGGATCGCTTAAACCCAGGAGTTTGAGGTTACTGTGAACTAGGACACCACAGTACTCTAGCCTGGGCAACAGAGTGAGACTCTGTATAAATAAGTAAGTAAATAAATAAATAAATCACATGCATAAAAATAATTACAAATCTATGTTATTTGGAACACTATACACATACATAAAGCTACAATTTCTGACATGAAAGGAGGGGAAAGGGCTAAGTAGGAACAGTTTAGTGTGCTTTTGAAGTTAAATTGGTATCAATTCAAATTAGATGATTTGAAATTTAGGGTGTTAAATGTAATCCCCAAGGTAAACACAAAGATAACATTTAGAGAGTATAACCAAAAAGGAAATGAGAGGGAAATCAAAACAGTTCACTACCAAAAATTCATCCACTAAACACGAAAGGTAGTAGGCAGAAAAAATCGAATAGACTTTTATGATTCAAAAACATTCAGAAAAGTAGGAATATGGGGACTTTGTTAGTATAATAAAGAGAATTTATTTAAAAACTCACAGATAATGTTGAAAGACTCAAAGCTTTTCTTCTAAGATCAAAACTAAAACAAGGACGCCTGCTTTTAGTGCTGCTATTAACATTGTTCTGGAAATTTTAGCTAGTAGACAGAAAAAGAAAGAAAAGGCATCTAAATTGAAAAGAAAATGGCAAAACTATCCTTTTTTGTAGATGACGTGATCCTATATATTAAAAAATGCCAAAGAATTCACAAGAAAGCTACTAAAACTAATGAACAAGTTTAGTAAAGTTGCAGAGTATAAGATTAATACACAAAGACAGTTAGACTATTACTTTATATCACATATGAAAAGTACCTCAAAATGGATCAAAGACCTAAACTTAAGAGTTAAAACTATTAGCTGGGGATGGTGATTCACACCTGGTAATCCCAGCCCTGTAGGAAGATTGCTTGAGGCCAGGACCTTAAGATCAGCCTAGACAATGTGGTGAGACCCCTGTCTCTACCAAAGAAAAATTTTTTTTAAATTAGCCTGACATGGTGGTGCACACCTGTAACCCCAGCTAGTCAGGAGGCTGAGGTGGGAGAATTAGTTGAATCCAGGAATTTGAGGGTACACCAAGATGTGATCTGTACTCCAGCCTGGACAACAAAGCAAGATCCTGTCCTATTTTTTTCTTAAGAGCTAAAACTATAAACCTCTTAGGAGGAAACATTGGGAGAAATCATCATGACATTGGATTTGGCAACAATTTTGTGTATAAGACACCAAAAACACATGCAACAAGAGAAAAAAACAAAAGAAAGAACCTTATCAAAATTAAGAATAATTGTGCTGCATAGGGCATCATCAAGAAAGTAGAAAGAGCTAGTCAGATGTGGTGTCTCATGCCTGTAATCCTAGCACTTTCGGAGGCTGAGGTGGGAGGATTGCTTGAGTTTAGGAGTTTGAGACAAGCCTGAGCAAGAGTGAGACCCCATCTCTTAAAAAAAAGAAAGAAAGAAAGAAAAAGAGCCTACAGAATGTGAGAAAATATCTACATGTCATACATCTGATAAGCTATTAATATCTAGCATAAATAAAGACATCTTACAGCTCAATAGAACAAAAGAACAATCCAGGTCAAAAATGGGGAAAGGTGCTCAAACCTCTTCCCTATGAATTCATGGCATAATAAGTATAACATGCTTTATCACAGCCAATGGAAAAGATCCTGAGCTGCTGGAACCTATTTCCTAGGAATTCATGGCATAATAGGTATAAAAAAAAAGGCTACTATTATAAAAAATGGGAAAAGAATGAAATAGACATTTCTCCAAAGAAGATACACAAATGGCCCATAAACACATGAAAAGATGTGTTCACCATCAGTAGTCATGAAGGAAATGCAAGTCAAAACTCCAATAAGATGCCCCTTAACATAAGGATGGTTATAACCATAAGGATGGTTATAATTAAAAAAAAATAGAAAATAACATGTGTTGGCAAGGATATGGAGAATTTAGAAACTCTTAGAGATGGCTGATGGAAATTTAAAATGGTGAAGCCATTGAGGAAAAAAGTTTAGTGATTCCTCAAAAAGTTACACATAGAATTATGATCCGGCAATTCCACTCCTAGGTATATGCCCAAAAGAACTGAAAGGAAGGACTCAAACAGATAGTGGATGCCAATATTCACTGCAGCATTATTCACAACAGCAAAAAGGTGGAAACAACCAAGTGTCCCTAAACAAATGAATGTGCATATAATGGATGTCCATAAACAAGAGGTAGTATACAAGGGAGGACAGTTAAGTTTGTGAACTCATCCTTGAAAAAGTGCTACATACCTTCTGCTGAATACCACCATGGTCAACTTT
Organism: Perodicticus potto; assembly: GCA_963574655.1. NCBI lineage: Eukaryota > Metazoa > Chordata > Mammalia > Primates > Lorisidae > Perodicticus > Perodicticus potto. The sequence continues at coordinate 13,854 of CAUYRH010021219.1, read as the reverse complement.
GAAGTACTTCCCTTGAGAAGGTATGCACTGATGAGGCCAGTGCCCAGTCCACTCTTTAAAGCAATTGTGGAACTCTTTTTCTAGAATGGCTGTCAGAGCTGTCATAGTATGAGATCTAAAAATTAAGTTCAGGAACTTCTTCCAGAAAAAGTAATTTGAAGAGTGGTCTAGGCACTAGCATCGGCGCAGAGCTGCCCAAGGGGAGTACCTTGGAGGTGACTGCAGAGACTGTAGTGATATTCAGCAGTGGGGTATGCAGCACTTTTTCTAGGATGAGTTTGAGAACTTAATTGTCTGACCTCATATACTTATGTATAATGGAACATTATCCAGCCACATAAAAGAATTAATTCCTAATACATGCTACAACGTGGATGAACCTTGACAAATCGTACTAAGTGAAATAAGAGAACAAATATTATATGATTCCTTTTATATGCAATACTAACATACAAAAATTCACAGTGACTGGAAGTAGGTTAGAGGTCAGCAGGGGCTAGCAGAAGGGGTTTTGGAGAGTTATTGCTTTATGGTAACAGAAACAGTCCAGAGTGATAAAAAAGTTTTACAGTTAGAGTAATGATGGTTGCACAACATAGTCAATGTAATTAATGCTACTGGAGTGTACACCAAAAATGATTAAAATGGGCAGTTTTATGTTATAGATATTTTAGCACAATTTTTAAAATGAATTTTTAAAAAATACATAGCTAGGATGGAGAAAGGGGATCGCTTGCTTTTCCTGAGCCCATTCTCCCAAAGCATTGCCTCGTCAGCATTTTTTACAAGGCAAATTGACATGGCCATTAAGAAAAACCCAGTAGGGTAACAATCCAGTAAGAAATATCTAATCGTTTCTATTGTCCACTCAAGGAAAGCTAGGCTCAAAGACAGGTCACACCTAGGAGAGAGATTTGTAGTAGGATGGCCAGATTCCCACTGACCATACTGCCTTTTCAAGTGAGACTCCATCTTCTGAAGCTTCCAGTATGTTCACAGGTCTCTTTTGCAACATTCTGTATCCAGCCCTTGCTGAAATTATAATCCCCCAAAGAAGGAAAGAGACAAAACTGTTGCTACCCACAGAAATAATTATGGGTCTTGAGCAAGATGACCTCCTAATGTTGATCACCAGAGTTGAACCGTATTAGTGATAACAGCCTTCAGGGAATCCCTGATACTAATACATTCTCAGAAATTTTGGTTGCATAAATAAATGGATGTCCCTTCCAGATCAAACATTCCATCCCTGTCCTGCCTCTTGATGTTTGAACAGCAAATACGTAGACCACTAATATCAAGGTCAAACTAAGCTAGGAAGCATCTCATGCACAGAGTCAAACACTCTGAAAATTATAGGGGCACACACCACAGGGCCATAAGGGATAAAGGAAGTATTTGGCCCAAGATGGGGCAGTTATTTTAATTTTCCCAAATTCTACAATCGTTCTTATTTTTGCCATTTTGAAGTTTATGTCACCAATGCCAGTCTTAGGGTTTTCCCAACCCTACCTACTCCCAGGGAGCTTGGGAGTTTTCTTCGACTTGCAGGCATAAAAACTTGCCAGGAAGTCCCTGAGTAAAGGGACTGATTCCTTCCTCACCTCCTTTCAAATCATCTCCAGGCGCTCCTTAGCGATGGTGTGAACTGCCTGTAAAATGGAGTGCTGGTTTCTTCTGCTTGGGAGACATCCCTGCTCTGGGCAGATGTGGTCAAGGACTTTGTAAACTCTCTAAATTGTATCTTTCTTCCACGGTCCTCAAATCTACCTATAAGCATGAGAGAAATGATGCTTTTCCTCTTAAAACTCACCCCCAAAAGTTGACTTGCCATCCCTGGTGCCCAATATCACCATAAGAGCAAAAATTCAGCCCTAGCAGCTTCAGGTTGAGTACACAGCCAGCCCACTCCTTCCGTCACAATGGAGCCAGCCTCTGACTAATCCTCATCTTAGGAATGATTCATACATACGCACGAGCTCTGTGTGTCCCCACCACCTCCACCACCACCCAAGTTCCGCCAACAACCCTCTACCCCTGCCGAAGCCACCCACCCCCTGTACCTTGTCCCATATTCTTCTCCCCCTCCCTTCTCAAGGCTCAGAGGAGCTAAAGCACCGTGCCCCTCTCAGCAAGAGTCACTGAAACCAGCAGGCAGTAGGGTGAAGTTTTCAGAACAAAATCTTGGGAATGAAGCCATGAAGCATGTTTGAATTCCTTCACTTGTTGGCCATGTGGCTTTAGACAAGTTCGTTAATTCTTCTAACCATTGTTTTTCTCATCTATAAAAAGGGGAAGGTAACTGTACTGATCCTTCAGGAGGTTTTAAGGATTGAATAACATGAGCCCTACAGAGACTTGTAACACGAGACATGCATTGTACAGAAACTGCCTTAGAAGATGCCTTGGCACTTGTGCTATCTAGAATACTCTTGCTCTCCCTATACCCTTCTCCCCCTTTGTCTGGCTAAGTTCTTCAGGTCTTAGCTTAAATATCACTTCCCAGGGAAGGCTTGCTGAGCCTCATCCCACCAGGTCTGACTAGGTCCCCTCTTAGTTAAATGCTATATGTCTTCAGAACACCGTCCACAATTATAGTTATGAATTTGTGTGTTAGGTGTCTGTTCTCCCTATAGATTGTAAGCCCCATGAGAGTAGGAATTGTATTCACCATGATGTCCTCATCACCTAGGGAACAGTGTGGCACATTGTCTGAATAAATGAGTGAAAAGAAGAGAGAAGAAAGAAAAGAAGGGAGAAAGGGAAAAAGGGAGAAGAGAGGGAAGGAAAGTTGGTTCTTGGGTACACATGAGCCATCCCAGTCACACCAGTCTAGATTCCTGCCAAACTGGCTCAGCTCAGGGAACTGAGCTTCTGTCTCAACTTTCCCACACAGCTTGAGATCTGTTCCTGGATCTCAGCTGGATATTTAGAGCCTAACATCATACCAAGCTCATCTATGCTACTTCCTAACCCATTAGGCAGTGCCTAAGATTCTGCTGGGCATGAGTAACATTCCTGGATTCCAGCCCCAGCCATTTGCCTCCCTTTCCTTGTTCCTTTCCACCTGGATTTAAACTGTCCCTCCCCATCCCGTAGATCAGCCACCCAGCCTTAATGGCTGCCTGGACCTCAGCTAATGATCATGCCTAGGCACCCATACAGTGAGCCCCTCACCAGCTATCTTTTTTACTGCTGTACAACTGAAGCCTCTCAAGCTTCATGCATCTGGTTTTGGACTCTGAAGAATGGGGATCATGGTTACCATTAGTATTTCTAGAATAGTTTAAGAGCCTAACTCTTAGTGTAGCATCCTAGAATTGTTTCCACCAACTTCCCACAGAATATTGTGAAGACATGACATTTCTGGGAACTTTTAAAATAACCCATTGGAAAATGTTAATTTTTCATGAAATTTCTTACTTGTCTAAGGTCTACCTACTACAACCATCTCCAACTAACCAACAGACCTGCCACCCTCACCCCTACGACCAACACACACGTATTTCAGTCTTGCTACGCCTTTGCTAATCACCATGTACAACTTTGTTTCTGTGGGAAAACGCATGCCCAGATCAGTCAACCAACCTAAATAACAGTCTTTAGAACTTCAGTTCTCAGAGAGTAGAGGGCTGCCTGCCTGTCCACCAGACTAAAACCCTCCCTAAAGTTGGGAACAGGAGAAGTCAACGATGGGATGTAGTTCAAAGTTCAACTGCAAAGAAATGGGACTAGTTAGGTATCACTCCTCAAGGTCCCATGTTTTCTGTCTCTCACCATCTACCCCCAGGTCTTATTCACACTGATCCTCTCAAATGGGATACCTTTTTCCCTCCCCTCTACCTAGTTAGACTTGGCCCATCCTCCTAGACCAGTGAATTTCAGCCAGTGTGCCATGGCACACCGGTATGCCCTGAGAGGATCTTAGGTGTGCCATGAAAATTTTTAAAGATCATTTATTCAGGGGCGGTGCCTGTGGCTCATCGAGTAGGGCGCTGGCCCCATATACCAAAGGTGGGGGGTTCAAACCCGGCCTCGGCTGAGCTGCAAAACAGAAAAAAAAGCCGGGCGTTGTGGTGGGCTCCTGTAGTCCCAGCTACTCGGGAGGCTGAGGCAAGAGAATCGCCTAAGCCCAGGAGTTGGAGGTTGCTGTGAGCTGTGACACCACGGCACTCTACCAAGGGCATTAAAGTGAGACTCTGTCTCTACCAGAAAAAGATCATTTAGTCAATTATTTTCAAAAGAAGTTCAAAGCACAGTAAGTACATTCTTTTTTTTTTACCCTTCTTTTTGATCAACATAATTACATGTGCTGAGAAAGTTTAACTATAGATTCAAATGTGCCAGGAGATAAAAAAGATTGAAAAACACTATTCTAGACCCATCCTTATAGGTTCTGCAGACTTCTCCAGACTTGCCCACCTGCCCTCTTATGAATTCTCTCGGCACTTAGCATATGGGGCATGTCCACTAGTTAAAGAATTTCTCCTTTGTGTCTCCCCTAACTCATGACAGTTCTGTGTCTTGTGTATCTTTACAGGGATGAACTTACATTCTCCTAAGTCCCTGACATGTTATAGGATTGGAACTGAAGTCCTAGACACACCCCATCTCCTCTCCTCTACCCCTCCTCTTTTTTTTTTTTAATTTCCCAATTTTATTCAGACTATAAACCTTTGGATTGAAAAAAATTCAATAAACCCCAAACAGAATAAACAAAGTACCAAGCCATATAAAACCAATCACTATATTATTTAGGAATCAATACATATATGATAAGAACAATAAATAGCACAGACAAGATTAATCAAAATTCAGGATAGCAGTTACCTCTGGAAAGAAAAATGGACAACTCAAAGGCTTTAATTGTATTAGCAAATTCTTTTTCTCAAGTGACCTAAGAGGTAAACACATTTATTTTTATTATCCTTCAAATAGAACACATACGAAATATTTTTCCATGTGTGAAAAACATCACAATAAATAGAAAATTAATGAAATTCATGCATCCTTTTTTTGTGTTATTTATAACACAAGCCAGAAACTTGGGAATCACCCTTGACCTTGCTCTCACCAACCAAATCCAATTAATTGTCACTTCCTACCCTGGCTGAAGCCACCTTTGAAGCACTAAAATCCATTCCTGTCCCTTACACCATTGCTCTAATGCCATTTCCAAACTGTAGCCCAGGAGAACACCGTAAAACAGGATTAATTTCATCTCTCTTGCTGTAGAAGCAACAGAAAGATAAGTGACGTGCCCAAGGCTACGTGGCCGGGAAATGGCAGAGGGAGGATTCAAATCTTGCCAGTTTTACTTAGGAGTCAAAGTCTTGCCCACCCACCATCCCACCTTGGGTGATACTGGAAAAGGCTCAGCACTGCCTTGCATAGGGTAACCTGGGTAAAGACAGATTTATTTCAATCACCACCTCACCTCCTTTATCTAACTCCTAGTAATCCAGACTCTGAGCTCAAACCACCTTCCAAGAACTGCATTCCTAACACCCCTGCACTATGACAGCAAATCCTAGTATCTGCTCTCCCAGTACTTCATACATTTCTACTAACATATGTGCTCCACTAGACTGTGACCTCTACAAGAGCAAGGGCCTGCTTAGCCCACTGTTTACAAAGCACCTTGCCCATCCTGGTTCCTCTCCCTGTCCATTCCTCAGTGAATGATGGGTCACCAATAACAAGATCTCTCATCTTTCCTTCCAACAATGGGCAATCTGGTCTCTGACCCCACCCTCAGGGCTGTGTGTGAGCCATATAGGGGAGGAAAGAGACCAGCCCTGGCCGACCAATCAGAGACAGTCTGCTCCATGGAAAAGAATGAAAGACTTGTTAGGTACTCAAGACCTTCATCCCTGGGGCCAGCGAATAGATCACAAACAAGCCCCTTCTGCCCTTGAGTTTCATTTTTATTTTTCATTTACGCATAAATATTTTATGCGTAAATCTTTAATGCATAGGCTGGCTGGGCACCAGTGGGGCTGCCACTGGGGGGTGGCTACACTGGGGAGCCTGGGCCAGGCACCCCCCTAGACTTCAGCTTCTCCTCCCCAGGGTGTGCTGAGCTCCACTTCCCCTCCACAGACAGCCAGGGGAAAAGGAAATAGCCCCAGTAGATCTACCTCCTCCTGTACCTCTAGCAACGTCTTGTGTCACCTCAATCCCAGCAAGTCCTGAGCGCCAAGCATCTCCTGGAGGGGGATTGAGGGCTCAGCACAGCCTAAACTCCCTGCCTCTGTTTTTTAAATGATGTCCTCTCCCCTCAGTCTGGGCCTGGGTGGAGGGCACCTGGGTGTCTACCTCTAGTACACTAAAGCCAAGGCTGCCAAGACCAAGGCTGCCAAGCAGGACAGGGTCCGGGTAGGAGTACAAGAGCAGAGGCAGGTACAGCCAAGGCTGTGGGGCTTTCCCAGAGGCCCAGAATGGTCTCTAGAGATACAGCTTCTGTCCTTGGTAGCACTGAGTGTTCACAATCCTCTACTCCACAACAGAGGTGGGGCGCCTGCAGGCACCTCTGAGCCCCTAATGTGCCACACAGGTCACGACCAGGTCCCACACACAGCAACTCCCACAAGTCTTCGGTCTAACTCAGGCACCTCCCTGAGAAGTCTGTCCTCCCTGGCACATCCTGTAGTCGTCTTCATACTCCCCACCATGGGTCCCCACAGCCTTGGAGCTCTCTGTGTGGTGGGCTTAAAAAACACTTGCTGAATGAATGGAACTTGAGGCCGGCTCTCCTCTGAGCAGCTGCCAGATCCGGTGTCCTCAGTCTAGAATCCTCTTCCCTCGTCATTCAGCTGCTTCAGTTTATTTCAATATTTGAGGGATTACTAGATGCTGTCACATTACTGGGTTCAAGGGTCACCTCTGCCTGAAAGCCTTGCTGACCCTTATCTTTGGCAACTTCTCTTCCCCAAGGCTACTGCACTTAAGGGGGGGGGCCACTCAGCCCCCAGGCCAAGACAATCCCTTGAGCACAGAAACCAGACCTGATTCATCATGTTTCTGTGCTTGGCACAAGCTGGGTTCAGGAAACACCTACAGAAGGCACCATCTCTTAGAGGAGAGACCACTTCTGGAGTAGATATGTCTGCCCCTGATAACTCGGCCAAGTTCTCTTCTCTGGCCTGCCAAGTCCAGAAACAAGGTTCTACAAAGAACTTCAGTTGCCAAGGTTCTACAAGTACCCCAGGGGAGAGCAGGGCAGGATCGGCCCCTTAAAATCTGGTGCTTGTTTTTAAGTACCTGTGGTGGGTGGTGGTGGTTGAGGAGGCTTGTCCTTATCTGCCCCAGTCCAATGTCCTCCTCAAGTCACCAAAGAGACGAGCTGATCAGAAGCAGACAGGATCTGGGGGAGGACCACCCATTTCTCTCGTGGACCTGTGGGTCTGAGGGTCCTGGCCTCTGCTGATGAATCTTTCGGTGTTGCCTGAGATGGTCAGATCTCATGAGTTTTCGGCCACAGTGATCACATTTATATGGTTGATATCTGGTGTGTATCCACATATGTCGTGCAAGCTCATCAGAACGGTAGAAAGCCAAGACACAGCCTTCCCAAGAGCATTTGTAGGGCCTCTTGCCTGTGTGTTGACGCTGGTGAGTCACAAGGTGGGAGCGCTTGGTATAAGCCTTCCCACAGTTCTCGTATGGGCAGCAGAAAGGCCTTGGAGCTGAAGGTCTGCATCTGGGAGCCCCTTCCTGGGCCCCTGAGTCTGCTTTCTGTGGAGCAGGGTAGGACTGCTCAGACAGGAAGGGGCCAGCCTGGGAGTCTGGCTGACTCATCATGGAGTCCTGAGATTCTAATGCCAGCAATGATTGGGTCTCAGTTGGGGGCATCCCATGGTTATGGGGATCTCTGGGGGACAACATCTGCTCCAGAGAAGGGAGCACAGCCGTGGCCTCAGTGGCAGGTGTAGTTAGTGCCAATAATATCTCGGGTGTTAAAAAGGCTCTGTTAGAAGGTACTTTTGAGGGGTCAGAATAAGGCATTGTTGGGGCCCCCATGCAGGACATCATAGGCATTCTTCCACCGGAAGTTGAGACTGGCAGCCCAGCGGGGGACATCCTTAGATGCCCAGTGATGGTCATGGCCACCCCTGTCATATTGGGCACTCCTAAGGGCATCATCTCTGGCTGGGAGGGAGATGTGCCCTGACAGTAAGTCATTGGGGAATGAGTGGGAGTCGCTTGGGGGCAGTAGCCCATGCCTGGCTCATGGAGCGTCATACTGAACTGCGGCCCCACTTCATTCCCATTCTGCCTTAGTGTCTCAGCAGACACCCTGGGGCTCCTCGACATCGCTCTGCCCCCAGTAAAGTGTTGAATGCCAGGTACACCATGGTTCCAAAAGGTGAGCTCTCCACTGTTTCCAGAAGCGGGAGGTGTGTCCAAGGACATTAACTTCTCATTACCCTGGGTAGATGGGTGTGTAAGCGGCCACTGGCTCAGCTCCTCAATCTCCTGCTCCAGGGCAGCCTGGGGTCAGCTGCACATCAGCTCTGTGGGATCCAGGCCAACTTCAGAGCCAGCTAGTGAGGCGTCACCAGCAGAAGTCCCTGCGCTCTATATTGGTTTTTAATTATCATAAGTTTGACAGCACTTATTTGCTTTCTAACACATGCAGTAATTTGATTCAAGATGTATGGTCCTGCCGCCAGGAGGACCACCTCATAAGGAGGATGAGTGGCCCGGCAGCAGCTGTGAGCCACAGTGCCCAGGAGAATAGGGATTGATACCAGTTTTTATTCTCCTCCTGGTGGTAATATCTGTCCTTTAATTTTTTTTTTTTTTTTTTTTTTTGTAGAGAGAGAGTCTCACTTTGTCGCCCTCGGTAGAGTGCCGTGGCGTCACACAGCTCACAGCAACCTCCAACTCCTGGGCTTAGGCGATTCTCTTGCCTCAGCCTCCCGAGTAGCTGGGACTACAGGCACCTGCCACAACACGCGGCTATTTTTCTGTTTTGCAGGTCGGCTGAGGCCGGGTTTGAACCTGCCACCCGCGGTATATGGGGCTGGCGCCCTACTCAATGAGCCATAGGCGTCGCCCTGTCCTTTAAATTTTTATGAACCAGAGATAGAGTTTCTCTAATGACTCCAGACTGGTTTGCGTAAAAACAGCAATTTTCTCCCAAGGCTACGCATAGTCCCCACTCTTTCATGAAGAGGAGGTCTAGCGCTCTTCAATTCCACAGAACCCCCTCAGCCAAAGAGTCAACTTGTGTTTCTAGCCTGGAAATGGAGCTTTCCAAGACTCCCAAGTTCTGGGTGACTTGCCGGCTGAGGTATTTACAGTTGGTGTCCTGCAAAGCTAGTGAACGGGCCCTGAGTGCCGTGACCCAGCTATGCCTGCTGAGATTAGGAGGGGGATGAGAATGGAGGTTCTTTTATTCTCCTGGGTTTGGGACTGAGGTCCAGATTTAGGTCTTCTCTTCCACCTTCGCCATCATATACGTACACTTGGGGTATGATGTGAACTTGGGGTATGTGTACACATGGGATTGGAGGTCTGTCTGAGAATAAGCTAATGGAGGCACAGAGGGTCAAACCATTTGTACAGGCAAACTGGGTTTCAAAAGGGCCTTTGTAATACAAGAGTTTGTGAGTTTCTGCCCTGTTTTCTCATACTGCTTGGCTACAGGAGTTCTTATAGGGTGAATCTTAGAGGTTAAATCCACAGGAGATTATGCATAGTCCTTGCCCCTGATGCCAGTAACACAGGGAAGAGGTTACTATATTGACTTTCTTTGGGTTCCTGGCTGTGACAGATGAGTTGCTTCCTACCCTGACATCTAAGGAGGGCCAGGATTTAAGCATAACCAGCAATCTCTAGTCAGATTGCTACAGGAAGTGTTTAGGAATCCACAGACAGCATCTAACATTCTGAGGAAGGGGGAGATTCTGGGATCAGGAGTTGTGCTCCCCTGATTAACAGGGTATGTAGGAGTTGAGCTGCGTCCAGCCTTTAAGGCGGGCTTCAGAAGTTGAGGCTGTCTAGGCCGTGGCGGAGGGAGGTTTAATTCCGCATTTGGCCCTATGGGCTGTGCTGGGGTGGAAAAGCTGTGGTGTTGAATTGTGAAAGGGGTCACAGGGTCTCTGCCATAAACCTAGAGTCCCCAAGTCTTTCTCATTTCCCACTTTTGATCATAGATATTGGACCAGCCTTTTGGTCTTAGAATGACTGGGTTACAGGTGCCGGGAGCCACACAGGTGGGGTTTGAGGTAACTCTAATGTCTAGCTTGTCATCCCAGTGGATCTGCGAGGCCTCTGTCTTGCAGCTCCAGTGTTAACAATAATAATCTTCCTGTCCCCCGCAATCTGGGTCTCTTCCTGCGCAATGGGCATAATACTGGGTGCCTTGCAAGTTTTTCTCTAGGTCTGAAAAAGTGTAGATGCCACTTCCTGTATTTGGCTTTCCCCAGCCCCAGTGAAAGGCGTGGACACCTCCATTTCTGGCCGGGGTATACCGAGGTTACAGAGGTCTAATTTGAAGGTCGGCTGTTTGTTAGTGGCAGCATTCTGGATTATTTCGCCTGTCTCAGTAAGTCTAAGCTCCCAGACCCAAGACTGGGGCTCATGGGGAGTCAACTTCCACCCGTGCCCACCCTTCAGGAGGAGTATCCATACTACGAGGGTACCTGTGAGAGTCTTTAAGGGGTCTCCTGTTGGACAGGCGGTCCATCTTTGTCCCTCGTTGCTAGGCGGTGCTTGCTTCACTTGGGTGTGGTAAATCCAGGCAGGAATGCTGGCCACTTTAACAGCTGTGGGAGTGGACAGGATGATGGGGGTCCTTTCCACTTGGGTTCGAGCGTCTTAGAACTGTACCGCTTGACCATTACGAGGTCTCCGGGAGGGTCGGAGAACGGGCCGGAGTGAGAAAGGGCTGGAGGGTTGACCACGGCTGTCTGACTGTCCTTGATGAGTTTCTGGATGGCCACCTGGGTGATCTGGAGGGCCTGTAAGGACTTAACAAGGTATGGTTAGAGGTTTCAGTTAGAGGCTCGCTCTGTATTTTTGGGAGAAGGGGAGGAGGTCTCCCGTTCATAATTTCAAAGGGAGTGAAATCAGTGTAGCCTTGATAGGGGCTACACAGGGCACGTAGAACAGCAAAAGCCAAGAGGTTCAGCCAGCCTTCGCCAGTTTCAAGGGTAAATTTAATCAGAGTTTCCTTTCCGGTCCTGTTCATCCTTTCTACTTGCCTTGAACTCTGAGGTCGGTAGGTGCAGTGGAGTTTCCAATTGATGTTCAGTGCTTTGGCTATTAATTCTGATATTTGGGCTGTGAAGGCCGGACCATTGTTGGTCCCCAGTACTCAGGGGGAGACCAAATCAGGGAACAAGCTCTCGTAAGAATTTCTTGGTGGTTATCTGAGCAGTTTCATTTTTTGTTGGGAAGGCTTCAGTCCAGCCCAAATATGTGTCAATAAAAACAAGGAGATACTTGTAACTTTGCTGTGCCTTCCCGAATTCAGGAAAGTCCAATTCCCACTGTTCTCCAGGACACCTGCCTCTGAGACTGATTCCTAGCCACTATGTGCCTACTGCTGTGTTTACCTGGGCACATACTGGACATTGGCGTCAGGTAAGAGTTCCCTTAGAGAGGGTATGTGGAGTCGGGGTCTCAACAGCTCGGCCATTTTTCGCTCCCCTAGACGGGTGGACTGATGTATTTGGTGACCGACGACTCAGCCCAAGGTGGAGGGCAGACTTACCGGCTGATCGGGCAGAACCCACCGCTTTTATCATCTGTCGGTGGGGTGCTCTTCCTTTTCCTCAGTGTGTGATCAGGCAAGAGCAGGGTTGGGGTGTCAACAGGAGCTCGTAAGTCCCCACTGGTTTTTGGGCTGCCTCTTGCACTCCCTGGTGGGCAGCTCAGTTTCCTTCCGCTTGGAAGGAATTTCCTTTTTGGTGGCCTTTGCAACATATGGCAACCCTTTTTGGCAACCATATAGCTTCCGAGAGCGCCAAAATCTCTTCTTTTTTTTTATTTCTTTGCCCTCTGAAGTTAACAGACCCCGCTGTTTATATACGTCCCTGTACACGTGCACAGTAGCGAACACATACCGGCTGTCAGTATAAATGTTTATGGCCCTTCCGGCTCCTAGTCTTGGGGCCCGAGTTAAAGCTATGAGTTCGGCCCGTTGGGGTGAAGTTCTGTGTCCCAAGCATTGGGCCCACACTACCTGATTTCCAGGCCGAACAACTGCAGCTCCTGCATATTGGGTTCCGCCTTGTACGCAGCTGCTGCCGTCTGTGGAAAGGTGTCCAGCTCTAGGAACAGGGTATCTGAAAGATCAGAGCGGTAGCTTGTTGGGCTGAAGTTATTTCTAAGCAATCACGGATAGGCATCTCAGGGTTGCTGTCTGGTAAGAGGGTGGCCAGATTCAGGGCTGCAGTTTTCTGGAACTGGATCTGTGGTTGGTCTAGTAGCAAAGCCTGTTATTGGGTTAGACGAGCATTTGACAGCCACCTGTCTGGGGTTCCCCTAAGGAGAGCTTCAACCGCATGCGGAGCCGCTATTAACAAGTCCTGGCCCAAGCGCTTCATCAGGGGAGGCCGGGGCGCGATGGCTGCGGGGCTGGGCGGCTGGTCCAGCGCCCAGAATCTCGGCGGCCACTGCTTGAGAGCCGCCTGCCTGCGCCAGGGCCACCTCCGCCGCCTCCTCGGAGCACTTCGAGAAGCTGCACGAGATCTTCCGCGGTCTCCAGGAAGACCCACGAGGGGTGCCCGAGCGGCTGCTGGGGACCGCAGGGACCCTGGAGGCGGAGGTGGCCCACGCCCTCGGGAATTCGGCCCTGCGCTCCTGGAGGCGGCTCCTGCCGTCCTCCCCGCCGGGCCTCCACCCTCACGACACGCCCCCCGGGGCTGGCTGGGCCTGGGGGCCGCGGTCTCCGTGCAGCCGCGCAGGTGCACCGGAGGCGTGCGCAGGAGTGCTTGGCCGGGGGTCGTCTCCCTGCTGCCTCTTTGGCCACTGAAAGTTTTCTTTTTTCACTATGGCAAGAAGAGCGTAGGGGTTCTTAAATCTGCCCTCCTGTAATTCAGTAGAATGGGTTTCGTTTGTAGCTCTTTGTATTTTACTCATTTAAAACCGTCCCCACTTGGCTCGGTGCCTGTGGCTCAGCGGGCTAGGGCGCCAGCCACGTACACCTGAGCTGGCGGGTTCGAATCCAGCCCGGGCCCGCCAAACAACAATGACGGCTGCATCCAAAAAATAGCCGGGTGTTGTGGCGGGCGCCTCTAGTCTCAGCTACTTGGGAGACTGAGGCAAGAGAATCACTTAAGCCCAAGAGTTTGAAGTTGCTGTGAGCTATGAAGTCACAGCACTCTACTGAGGGTGACACAGTGAGACTCTGTCTTTAAAAAAAAAAATTCGGCTCGGCGCCTGTGACTCAATGGGCTAAGGCGCTAGCCACGTACACCTGAGCTGGCGGGTTCGAATCCAGCCCGGGCCCACCAAACAACAATGATGGCTGCAACCAAAAAATAGCCGGGTGTTGTGGCGGGCGCCTGTAGTCCCAGCTACTTGGGAGGCGGAGGCAAGAGACTCGCTTGAGCCCAGGAATTGGAGGTTACTGTGAGCTGTGATGTCACAGCACTCTATCCAGGGTGACAGCTTGAGGCTCTGTCTCAAAAAAAATAAAAAATAAAAAATAAATAAAACCGTCCCCCCTTCCCAAGGGAGGCCCATAGTTTTCACACGACTGACAAAGGGTCTGTAACATAAAAATGGTCAAGAACCCAAAAGAATCATAACTTATCAGCAATGGTAAATACGATCCGTGTAATAGTTAGGGGGTTCATCTTTAAGACAGAATTGTGGCGTTCAGATGTCCCATTTTGA